>WAAD01009145.1:225242-236858 GCA_013389945.1 Fregata magnificens
AAGAAATTTTCTGAAAGCTTGGAAAGGCTGACAAGCCTCAACCAAAACAACTTCACAGCACCATAATTGTTATATACATAACAAGGTTATAGTAAAAATTTTTCTTGTTGCCCAGAAACCTACTTAATTGTGGGATGGAAATGTTTTATTTATAAACACAAAAGTAACAGCATTTGCCAAGTACACTCGCACCAAAAAGAGCTTATGAAGAAAACCTGCAAAGCATCTGTAACAATTTTACCACATTCATACTTCAGACAAGACCTCTTCAAATAACACTGTGAACTAAAAGAATACCTATTTGTGTAATTGTGTTCTAGTGCCTTGGTACCACAAAGACTTGTGACAAATGGTTTTGTCCCTAAAAGGATTATAAACCTGCTGAATCATCAGAAAATAAGTTATTTGTCAAATTATGGGCATTATGTCAGAAAGTTTAAGCCACATTTAAGAACCTTGCTGCAAAGCAGCCTAGAATAATGCAAATATTAAATTTTGTCACTTGGGTGATTTTCAAATTAGTTCTCTCTCATGGTACAATTACTTTTAGAGCCTGCATCACCATCTTTGAAGTGTCTCACTACCTAGTGAAACCATCTTTCTGCTACTGACAGTACCTTGGACAAATTTACCCCTCCTAAATCGACAGGAAGCTATTTGAAAAGTTGAGCTATATTTAAGTATCACTTGGGACCCATTCTGATCCTAACTAAATTTTATCATACTTCTCCTTTGCAATGCATTTTACAAGATTTGACAGAAGAATATGAAGGTATTCGGATTTAGAGAGAACAAAGCCATGAATGAATACAGTGACTGGAGGGAAGTTTGCTGGTTTCTGTAAGCTGTGAAAATTCAGTGCGATGGTCTGATTTCCTTTATGTTGACTACAAGGGATATGGTCTCCACTGCGATTCATTCCCTAAAGAAGTGCAGAGGTAGAAGGAACATCCTTTTGGCATATAATAGGCTCTAGCCTTTCAACTGAGCAACGTTGAAGCAACACACAGGACTCAACATCCACAGGTTGCCAACAACTACATCAAGAAACAAAGACAGAAGGTGAGATAGTCTAAGAAACCTCCTCCGTTGTCCTGCTATAACTTTGCTCTCGAATTTAATTCCATTTTGCAACACCAAACAGGCAGTGATCACAGCATCGTACCCTGTTCTTGTTTCATTGCGTGGACATTGTGAATTCAGTTTCTTGCAGTACCAATTTTAAAGACGTATCAGTGTACATCTACTGTGATGTATTAAGATGTGTTGCCTGTAAGTTTCTTCACTGGAGAAGCAGCACTGGTCACCTTGATGACACACTAACCCATCCACTCTCCTGAGGTAAAAGCTTTTGATAATTTGTGTTTTATGACTGTCTTCTACTCCATTTCCCAAGTTATATCATACTTATTTTGGTTTTAGTTACTACAGCATGTTTTTAAAATATCCTTAAAATTCTGAGCCATTAAAAAATGGGACTTTCTTTTAGAATTTAAATTTGTTTTATAGACTTGCCTCTACCTATAAAAAAAACACATGAACAAATTTTTCTGCTATTCCTTCCTTCAATTCTGTCCATCCTAATTCCTGCCCTGTGCTCTCCCTTTGAGTAAATACACTGTCATCTGATTGGCAAAGAACATTTTTGTATATTTGTGTCCAACAGAAAGGAAAAGTCAACAACAAAGTTCACTACCAACTTTACACTTCAGATATAAGATACACTAAATGTCAGTTGGCCCCAGCTACAACAGAAGGCATGTACAGAACAAACATAACGTGCTGTAAATACAAATTCTTACGCAGATCCTAAATGATAAACTCCACTCTCTGATACAGCACGAGGAAGTTCTGTTGGAGTTGAACAATCTATTACCTGTCTATTTAGGGGGACAAAACAGTCCTTCAACTTGCAAAATCCATTTTCCAGAATTTTTCCTGCAACTTCAAACTTGGAATGGGTCGGTGGGGGTGTGTGGATGTGCGCGTGTGGGTGCACAACCAAAGCTTACACATAAATCCTGAGAGAAACACTTCCAAGGAAATGAAGTGCCACTCTCTTTCCTTCCTCTCTCTCCCTCCTCCCCATCTTAATAACCTTAACCTTACAGAATGTGATTATTTTTTTATTTTATAACTCACTGGGAGTAATATTTGGGAATGAATCCAAGTTGCCTTTGTTTATTAAATACTCTGAAATGCAGGAAACAACTCCTCAGCTGATGAAAGTTTAGAGTATTTCTTGTGTTCTTAAGATGATGGCTAACTTCCTGAACAGCTAGCTATCCTGCTGGGCGGCTTCCTATATGAAAAACTGACATTACAGTGATTTCCTAATTAATATTCCTGAGTTTTTAAAGCTATTACTACACCTTTCATTTTTCTATTTATTTTCATGAACACCAGTTCATAGAGTTTCTTGATTCAAGGACGTGTTGAATGGAATCCTCACGCTTTTGAAGGGAAATACTCCATCACTAGCTTTAATACACAAAGATTTGACCAAGGCACATAAACCCCCAGTGTATATTATACATTTATAAACCCTGCAAAATTCCAAAGTGAGTTGTGTACCTGTTACTTCCAGTTTGTCACCAGTGACTTCTGCTTTCAGATAAATCCTTCCTCTTTTCTCTGTGTGATCCATGCCACAGAGGCTTGGGACGTTTATTACGCATTGCTTATGAACATTCATATCACAAGCTGTGGATATAAAAATGGTTCAGACAGCTATGAGAAGCGAATAATATGATTACACGGCAAACACTGTGCAAAGTGAAAGTTAAGATTACAATGCTTAACTTTTGGCAAGACTTTCAGATTACAGCTGCATGTTTTGCAACTGAACGACATGGCTAGTTTCCATCTTACAATACATTTTGCAGACAGTGAATGAAACAGAGAATAAAATAATCTACTTCAGAAACCTAAAAGTATCATTAATGAAATGCAAGGGAAAAAAGTGAAAATGGAATAAAGACTTGCTGGGAATATGACTAAGAAAAGAGAGCATTCATGCCAGCATTAGCAATGAAGGGAGTTAGGTTTAAATTGATTATTGGATTTTCTAGCAGGAGACTTCCAAGACAAATGAAATGCAAGGAAAATATTGGACCTTGGCTACCAACCAAACTGAAATTTCAGTTTTCAACGGTGCATTCACCTGACCAGTCCAAAACCAGCCTTCCTCAAAACTGCCACGGCAAATGCTCTTCAGCCACATAAATCTCAATACACCATGATCTCAGCAACAGAGGTGATTTTCATTAGTATATTATTGTAGTACTGAAATATCCACTTGAAATATAACAGTACTATAAATAGCTGACATTTGAAATGGTATTTTCCACAGAAAAGAAATAAGAAGCTGTTACCCAGTGTTTCCACTTACTTTCTAAAATACCCTTTCGGTAACATGGAAAAACTTCACTTACTGTCACATTTCATCCCTTGGTGCAGAAGCCCGTATAGCAGTGACCCACAATGGTCACAAAAGGTCGGGCTCCCATATGTGTGGATCTTAAATTTGTGCTTGCTTCTGGGATCCTGAAGGATAAAACAGAAAGAGATTCTCAAGTCGTAAAAAATAAGATTGACACACCTTTAATATATTACTTCAAATACAGATAGAAATTATATAGTATCCAGGATAACGAGTAAAGACTTTACATTAAGAATTCAAACTGAGACTATTTCTATATTTCTGTTTGTTATACAGCCTGAGATATGAAATGCAAACTGCTAACAACCATATTTATTTTGTAAACACAGTTAACCTAAATGGAATGACATTCAATGCTCCCGAGAACATCTGTTTCGTTATTTATTAAAGATATGGCCAATGGGTCTTGTGGTGCGGGGTCATGGGAACGTTGCTTTACTAAAGGGTTATCTGATGGATCAACTCTGACTATATGCCTTCCAAACAATTTAAAACACATTTGCAAAGCTAATTCTTCCTTAAATTGTTTTGTTTAGAAGACATAAGGGGACATGCTGCCTCATAAATATATACACTTAAACATTACTTTGGTAAGCACATCTGTTTCTGAGAAGGACAAAACCCACAGCTTCTGAGAATGACACTGAATAAACAGATTTTTAAAGTTGTGTTTAACATCTGACTTAAGTGGTATTTACGAGTATAAAGTAATGATATAGAGGGGAAAGAACTATGGGAAATTATTATAGTGAATGTCTACCAAATACATTGAACCTATATATTATACTGAAATTATATAACAAACACTACCAAATAGTTCCATTCCAATCAGTGGAATATACATGGCAATTAAGTTAAGCAAGGGTGTCTGGCTTAAAAATGTTGTGACACGTAAGGACAACTATACTACACTCACTACAAAGCAGCACGACATGAGCAAAGGCTCAAGTACTCCTGCGCCTAACTGCATGTAACTACAAAATACCAGCAAAGGCATTCTTATAAAACAATGAAATAAAACCAGTCACATGAATAAACAAATCAAGCTGGATCACACTTTGAAGTTGGCCCTGCATGAGTCAATGTATATAATCTGAATCATCATTTGCTTTCTATAATAAATATTAGTTTTCTATCATTGTGTGAAAATGCCTACTGTATGTTTAAAATGAACAATTCAATTGTAATTAATTTTTTTTAAAGAGCGGCAAGTGTGTTCTGACTAGTATTAGTCATTATCCTATATGCACACACAAAGTCACTTCTTCAAGGCACAGCATAAAAAAAGAGGACAAAGGAAAACAGTACCAAAACTACTGATGAAATGGAAACTTTGCACATAGGAAATCTCTCTTTTAAAATCCCTTTAATAGAAATAAGTAGAAGAACCTCAAAAAATATTTAAAAGCTAACAAATAAGAGAGTGCATTTTTCAGTATTTAATCCTTTTTTCTGTTTCAATCCTATGCATTTTTTTATTTTTGGTAAATTGAAGTATACAGAACATTATTATTCTGAAAGCAAGTTGAGAACATACAGAGAAAGCCAAGAGATCTCTATACACCCATCATAGATGATAAACCCTTTTTATCTTATTCCCTATATTAACATGGGCTTCTCATGCACTTAGAACTACCCTCGAAGCTATAGTTTACACTTTAATTATAAGTAACTAAATTAGTAATAATTATCACATTGCCAGTACTAATTACTTATATTATTAACAGCAATTAACACTTATTAGTTGTTAATACTGTTTAATACTTCCCTATGTTAAATATGCATTAAGTGACTTACACGCATTATTGAGGAAATAGCATTGTCTTTAGTTTTCTTCAGCTAGAGGTAAACTACTGAGTTAGAGGTAAGCTCCTGTAAATTTTCTTCAAATATCCCCTTTTAATCAATGTAAACTTTCAATAATTCCCAAAGCATAGCTGGCAGTCATATTTCATAGTAAACACAGGGAGCCAAGCCAGGATATGACAGATGAACTGCCAAATAATGGCTGCTATTTGCAAGAGAACTGAACTTTGCACTAAACTTGGCATAGATTAATTGTGAAACTCTAAAGGGAAGACCCACTTCTGTTTCCAAAATCCATCAAAATTATGAAGGGGGAAAGTGGCGATGGGAAAGCAATGGGAAAGCACTTGTTAAGCAGTGATGAATGATATGCTCTATTAAAATTCATGTTATTTTCTTGCTAAAAAGTGAATTCTCTACTATTATTAAGACAATCCCCCATTTTTGTAAGTACAACTGAATGCAATATAATATAATTAAATGGGAGAGGAAACTCTGGGCAATCGATATCACAGACATTTAAATATTAGTCTTTGAAAAACCTTTAAATTGGCAGAAACCTAGCCAGTGCTCTGCAATTCGACTGCAGTACAATAGACTGGAGCTTCAGAGCCTGTAATGACATGTACGGGTGCAGCATCCCCATAAAGATGAATAGCAACCGGGCATCTACAGCCCATACAGCCCTGAAGAACTCAAAATATTATTAATTAGTCTCAGAGCTGAGACTTGCTTCTACAGAGACAGGCAGCCGTAGACTCGCACTGACCAGATCTGTGTCGTACAGAGACTTGCGCTATGTGGACCTATTGAAAGAAAACCGAAAACGGAGCAGAAACCTTTAAAAAAAAAATCAATCAATGAGTTTGCAGAAGTGACTTGCCCAGACAGACAGCTCTGGGTCTGCCAAAAGGGGTTTGGATTTGCTCCAAAGCTTGGCCGGGAGATGGGCAGGAATCCTGCCGGGCTCCAGCAGAGGGAAGCAGAAGAACACGGAGGCATCTCCCCAAACCCGCACAGTTTTCGGTCTATGCACTGCCACTGAACTACATTTTGCCCCCCTGCAGCAGTATTGCCACCGTTCCTGCCTTTGTTCTCTGTTTAGCACAAATGAATCCATTTCCTTTATTAAACAGCAACGGAAAGCACCCCCCCTGCGAAAAATCATTCCATAATTTTTCTGGCTCAAAGACGGGGGTGTGCAATAATTGAAAGCGCACGGTTAACCAGCAGCACATGTCAAACTGTGCTTTAACACATTACAAAACAGCTTATGAGCGTTATATTTCTGAATTCTTTCTAAAAGCTCCCTTTTGATTAGAATTTTAACCCCCTTGATAGCAACTTTGAACCGACTATAATTTTGCAGGCATTAAATCATCACTTTGCTTTTAAGTATAAAATATACAAAACCCACCTCATGTGAGGTTGCTTCAGTGGAGATTTTATATACAAAGCAGCATCGTACTTGTTAAAGTCCTTTCATAGTATGCGACTTGATAGTATCAATAACTGTGTCACCAGAACCACATATCTAAGACCAAAACCTCTGAAACTCTATCCATATCGTCTTTAATTCGGCATCTTCTAGGTGGCACTAGAACCGGTGTGATTTTTGGAAGGAATTTAAATCAACATTGCAAGCAGATCTGTCAGTGCCGGAGCCTGTACTAGTGATCAAGGTGGGGGGAAAAATGACTGGTTTCAGTCCTTATACCAACACACGTACATTAACAAGGTGCTAGGCAGGATATAAGATTAATTTTTTTTTAAACTGCCTATGGTTGGTGAAAGGGTTTTTTCCATATCTGAACTACTATTTCTGTGATCGTTAAGAAGCAGAAAATGCAAAAGTGCAAGTGTAAAAATATTTTGGGAGAAACGGAAGATTATATTTTCCATTACAAAAATAACTTAAAGGAGCTCTGCAGCAGACGACCCGTAAGGTCCTACGGTTGTATCAGGGCCTACAACAGCAAAGAACAATTTTGTGTAAACAAAAGCAAATGTACCCAGTTTCCATTTCCTACCTCCATGACAGAACCACAGGATTGTTCTTCATCTCCAACCAAACACTTTCTAGTTTAAAAGGTGTAAAGGAAAAGTAAGCTTAAAAACATCTTGAAGTGCTTCACTTAGACAAAAGAAAAAAATAATGCCTGAACCTCAGTGGCATAAATTGTGGTACTAACTGTCTGAATTTCTAGCAAAAACAGAAGGGGAGACAATACATTAAATATATGCAAAACCATATACAAATCGTTATAAGAGAGAAGAGATCACCGTTCCTCTTTACCAACAGAAAAGCCCTGGAAGACTGGCAGGTCTGTTTTCCCCACATTAATACACAAGCTTTAAACATTTCCTACTCCCATAGAAACACTGAATCCCACATCTTCCTCCGTCCCCCTCCAAATGTCTTTGAAGTATGGATCGTAAAGAACGCTGCTCTAACAGATCAATGAAACCATTGCAATTTGTACCGCATATATTTTACTTAAAACAGCTTTAACTTCCCCAAGCAAATACCAAGTTAATAACACATATTTCAGAAGAACCAAGCGTGTTTTTCTCTGTATGCAGCCAAATCCCACATTCATCTCACGCTGTCCTCAGGCAAACTTCCATTTCATTTATGAAAGTCTTCGGACTCCAGCTTTTCTAAACACCTTCCAAACAGTGACTACAATATCTAAGACCGCGTTCAGATACCATGTCTGTTTGAGCAACTTTCTTCTGTTCGCTATTTATTTTCCTATTGAGATAACAAAAATCTCGGTGATTTGCACGGCATCTGAAGTTGAGAAAGCAGCTTCAACCTAGAGGAGCTGCGAGAGCCAAGCAGCCAGATGCTTCTACTGGAAATAACTTCCAGAGCTTAAAATATGGCTTCTCTGAGGAGAGCCCAGGAGCAAGAAACAGCAAAAAGTCATTGCTTAACTGGTCGCCAGCTTTGTTCTTTCCTCACCAAATGAGGCTGTGTACATGGGAAAGGGAAAGCAAAGAGAATTTGAGACTCTTGGGAATGATTTAGTAACGTTACGAAGTCAGCAATATAAAGATCACATAACTTTTTATTACAAAATGTACAAATGCTTCAAGCTTGTTTGATAGTTCCTCTCTCAGAACTGTGGTGTAGAAAAGTTTTGTTGCTTTCAGTAAAGGACAGTAAAAGATAAGACTTCTATTGCCTGAAGAGTCAAAAATATCACGGAATCACAGAAGGGCCGATGCTGGCAGGGACCTCTGGAGACCACCAAGCTCAACCCCTGGCTCAAAGCAGGGCCAACTACAGATCAGTTGGGTTTTGCAGTGGTTCATGGGGTTGGTCCTCCCCAGGTGCAAGATTCCACAGAGCTCCATATCTATCTGCCAAGCACCCCAAAAAAATCTTCCGTAGGTTGACATATAGCTAGTAAGAGCACCTTCCTGCAATGGAGGAGGAGAGGAATGACATAGCCACGCTTTCTTACTTGGTAAGAAATTATATACTGACTCTTTCCAGGAATCCTACCTCCAGGCAGAATTTGGAGTTTTGCTGTTTGGAGTGACTCCGAGGAGTAACTCCCAGAAAGCATTCATTCCACTGACATCTGCAGGGTGGGAAACCACTCGCACACCTTAACGTACTAGTAGGTGTTAAGGGAATAAACAAGAGTTGCATTCAACTCTACAATAACAAAGATAGTGGTGGGATAAGAAAATGAAGACTAAGCAAAAATACAGGTAATAAAACCTACGTAAATTAGTCTTTAAGGCTGTACAACAAGGATGCAATGGAGAAAAGAAGAGGCAGGCTCTTTTCATGATGGATTTCAGAGATAACACAGGTAGGAGAGCCCTGAGCTTATGCATACACACAGCAGAGCGCTGTGCAAACACTGCTGTGCTGCTTGCAGACACACACAAGCACATTTGAAAACAGCTGCAGTATGGCAAGTCCAAACTACAGGCAATTCATCTGTGGGTTCAAGGGTTGAAATTACACTCAGAAATGAAGAATGATTCTCAAGTTCTGTAGAAGAAAAGTCTTTCATGATAATAAATGACACCCCAGCCAAAAATAACAACCAAAATCTCTTTTCCCATCACTGTTACTAAGACCACTTCTATTCTTTAGTAATCTGAAGAGACTTAAGACGATACACAAACAGAAAAAAATTGTATTTAATAGCAACAATTATCAATCAACTATTTCCTTCTCTATACTTGTACAGAAGACAACTTGACCACAGTTCAAAAATGATTCGAAGGCAGATTTTTTCAGTTCCCTCCTGGAATTCAAACTAAATTATTATTTTTAATTAAAAGAAACAGGTGGTCATTGAATCAACTGATTTTGATTGCTGCCTTTTGTTCATGTTCTTCTTGTATAGAATAGTACTGATTGAGTTGGCAAATGGAGAAAGAAGATCTGCATGACTGTACTCACAGGGATTTGTAATTTCCTAATCACTATAAAGACAGTTAAATTTGGAAGGGACTTGGTGTTCACCGGCTATTTTTTCTTCATTCTTTTTTAATGAAGAAACTGCAGTATAATTACAGAAAGTGCATAAACAAAAGATCCTGTCGGAAACTGATTCACAACTAGGAAGAAATGGGGCAAGATTCTGTTTCAGATACAACTCAACATAATATTATAGTGTATAAATCATTTCAATAAAGATTGAAGCCAGGGATCTGGATTCAAAAGGAGTATTAGAAAGACAGAGGCACAGCTGTATATGCCTTGCTTAAAAAACTAATTTATTAGTTTTATTATTTGGTAATTTATTAATTTATTTGTTGAACATGTACACTTTTCAACACAGGGTATCCCTTACACCTTGAAGACATTTCACAATATATAGTTTAACACTGATCAGATGGAAGAAGTTATTTAAACAAATTCCCGCTGTATGAAAGGGTGTTACTACTTCTTGATAGGTACAACACTCTGTTGGACGTGATGATCTTAGAGGTCTTTTCCAACCTTAATGATTCTATGATTCTATAATATGCTGAATTGTTTAATATTACAAGTTACAATGTAGTTTCTATGCTTTCCAATGGAACTGAAATGTGGCTAGGTATAGTGCATTATTAACGTGATAAAGGACTTAATGCCAAGAGGTAATGGTGTCATTGTCATTGCACTGTGCGACATCAGGTTGCACGACAATTATTTTACATTAATATATTTGTGTACAATATCTTCTCATCAGTTTTTTAAAATTTCATTATTGGCCACCTTCCTCATGCTAGAGATGATACGACTTAAATTGTTTTTCCCCATTATCCTCAGCTGGAGCTCATACTATCCTTCTTTCATTCACTTAAACAGAAGATGAAATGAGATAAAGGCTGAATACACCTCACTTGAAATGCCCTGGTTTCTCTGTAAAAGCAGTGACCCTGAGTGCAGAGGTATCGGGTCAAACAATTCCACACCTGTCGTAGCTTGAACGCTGTTCATACAGGAAAGTGATACACATCTATCCAAGAAGTAATCAGAATCAAGGCAGGGAAAAATGGGAATGAGTCCAAACACACTTTCAGAAGCCATCACAGCCATAAGCCAATAAGATAATATTTAGCATGTTAAGTTTTAAGAAAGCGTCTTTGTGACCCCAAACTTCTTGACTGCTGACAACAGCAAAAATGAAACAAACTCAAGGTTTTATTTGCGAAGCCAAACCTGCCCTCAGTTAGTTCTGCCTTATGTGGTTTGAATGAAGGTCTTTACAACTATTAAGTGACAGATTTGAGCACATAAAGACGAGCTGATTTGCCAAAAAATCTCAGAGTAAAGTAGCAGCGGAGGTATGAACGCAGCTAATGAACGCAGCTTCCTAAGCTACTGTTCTCGCCTCTGAGCTACTTCAATACGCAAGGCCCCGAATAATAACGGCTTCACATGTCCCACTCCTCCTCACATTGCAGAACTCTTCTTGCCCTCTAGTATGGTGAATGCTACCGAAGAACCCACCAATTTATAAACGCACACCTTACATGTTCTCACCAAACCCTTACCCACTTATTTACATAGCACCTTGCCTCCTTCCCACCTCCCACAGCAGCATCTGTACACTTCAGTATACTTCCAAGTCAAGACATTTACATGTCTGGATGTATTGCTACCAACCAGGAAGATGTAATATCCATATACATCAACATATGGTTCAAAATCTAAAGCCAACCCCACTAACTTCTGTACAGATTTGTTTGTGAAAACTGAGTACTGCAGGAGGGTGTTTCCTGAACAGCGAAAAGGAAATCCAAAGAGAAGTTTGTCTGTCCCAGAGTATTACGCACCCTAGAGCTCTGCATCTCTCTTTTGCCTTTACTTCAGGTTAAGTTCTGACACATACATCTCCCCATCCACA
>WAAD01009145.1:239289-264417 GCA_013389945.1 Fregata magnificens
TTATTTCTCAGAAATCACTTGTGGATAAGAACATTCCTTAGTGAAGCCTCTGACTATGAAGATTTTGTAGCTCTAGAAAGCATTGCAGTATATTCCTACGCTAGACATTGTGAACCTCTATAAATATCACGTTCTCCATGGAATTGGTAACACAAACTAACAAACCAAGGCCAAACTTTCAAACAAGCCTATGACTCCGATTGTCACAGCTTTACCAGTTCTTGAGTTTACAGGTCAAGCAAGACTCTTCTGCATACATTTCTCTTTCCTCCTTCTCTTTGGCATGAAACCTCCCAGCCAGTGCAAATTAATGGTGTCCTAAATGTTGCTATGCATGTCATCCATCATTTTTAAAATTTGTCCTCTTGAGTACTACGAGTTCCATTTTATACAGAAAATGTATATCCAAGAGCAACAGACAAAAAAGGGAAGAGTGAAAAATAAATAAATAGCTTTTTTTCATTCTCTTAACAAAGGAGAAAAAGTTGTGCCATTTTGGCTCTATCCTGGTTTTACAAAATTAAGTCAAAAAACACGTACTGGGAGTCCCTGCAGCGATTACAACTGTAATTAAATTGCCAGCGTGAGGCAAGTCAGGCTGGACACTTGTCTGCTCATTGCACCATGTACCACTTGGATACGGTCTTTAGCTAGGAGCTCTACAGACTGATCTGACTACGGAGGAAATAAAAAATTAGGAAAGATCTTAAGTTGTATTCATAAAAGGCATTACAGTGCAATGTTTAGTCAGGGATTACAAAGCAGGCATCTATGAAAATTGCTTGTCACGTATGACAGTAGAGTAAGTGCATTTTTCCTCATCTGCAAGTAATGTCATGTTTAAAAAGAAGAAAAAAAGAAACCGGTCTTCCTCTATAATCCCAGTATATACATTAACATAGGCTTTTTCTAGTGCTGCTAGCTAAGCCTTTGTAAGGCTGCATCAAAAACAATTATTAAAATTAATCCCAGGTACAAACAGAATTGCACAATATTAATCCTACTGAAAGAAAAATCTGTTATGATGAACATGTAGAAGACTGACATGAGGAGCAAAGAAAGGAAAAAAAATCTTTGAAAACCAGTTTTCCTAGCACTGGTCAAGTGATGGGCCTGTAGGAACACAAGAAAATTAATGTTGTCAGTAAGATGTGCACCTTTCCTTCTACAGTGGCCATCTTGGCTACAATTTAGACATTCATAGCGTATCAAGAAGAATCTGGAGGAAATTCAAGGTGTTTTTTTAGTTGAAGATAAAACAAAATATAAAAACTGGGGAGAAAAATCCTTCCATAATAGACTACCCCAAGTGCAAAACATGGAAAAACTTAAATGCAAAGCAAATATTTATAAATTGACAGCCAGAAATTACATGATGTCTCCAATAGTCCTTAAGAAACCTCACTTCAGCACAGAAAATCTCTCCTCACCATTAAATGAAACACAACCAAGGAGACAGCTGAACTTTCACATTTAAGAGAAAATAAATGGTTTCAGATAACACTTTTACAATGTTCATAATCGAAGTTATTAGATGGCAATATAATGCAATTAGCATGAAGTTGCTTAATAATAACATAAATGCTTCTGTTACCGTTTACACTGAGAATTTCATACTCAGGAAAAATATATCTCATACATTGCTCTTCATTGGGCATTTGATTTTTGGCAAAAAGAAATTAATTGATGAATTTCTGATTTACACTACGTGCTTTATCTGTTCAAAAAATAAAGATGCACTGCATCAAGCAGACATAGTATTTTTCCGCATATTATTCAATGCACTGTACATGGATTGTATGTTTTGCACAACATAGCTGCAATTATAGTGCAAAATGTCCTGTAGTCCCTCTGATCCAAGACTAACATTAAGTATCACTTGATAAAAGAAGCATGCAGTAAATCTGTAAACTTTATGAAGTGGAGGGGACAGAATGTATGAAGACGTAGGACTAAGCCTCACGTGGCTACTACAATCTTAATCAGATTTACGGCATGTCCATCAAATTCATGGAGGAGTTGTGCGTATAAAAAACAATTCCTAGTACAAAAATAAAATATCTTTTTTCAGATATAATCAACATCTTAACCTCTTTCCCACATTCTGGACATTCATGTTCAGTCAAGATCATGCCTGAATGCTAATTCCACTTAGCTTTTATTTAGAACACTTTACATTGCCCTTTTATGAGATTTATGGCCAGCTACAATGCCTAGTAACAGTCAGTCGCAATGGGTAATGACAAAGCACTTGTTTGCTAGAGCAGACTCGGCCTTTGCAGGTGCTTTTGTAATTTCACATATTTTTCAAGCCGACACAGGTAGCTGTCTGCATCTACCACCCTTCAGATTAATTCCAGAGAAACAAATTGTGTGGGATATGACCTATAGAAGGGCAAACCTCAGTTCAACCATCAGACACAAACCAATACGTTATATAAACTGCTATTCTGCCCCACGAACGATACTCGAGTCTAGCTGTAGTGCAGTGCTGAAACTACTGAGAATGAACCATTTTCTGCAAACCAGTTGGTGGGAACCGAAAGGCTACTCTTTGGAGATCTTCTGATTCAAAAAGTTATCTGACAATTTGTAACATCCTTTCATTACAAGAAAATTATAAGAAAGACAAGTCGCAAGGGAGATGAGGTCCACAAAATGTAAAGTTCTTCCTAATTTATCTGATCCTAGAAATACCAGCAACAACCACTACGGCGTATTTCATAATTTCTGCTGTCACCGAAAGCAGCCATCAATTCTACCTACTATGTGTGCATGGGCGGCAAGGCAAAAGAGTCTGACCCGTTTTAATGTGGGCTTATTCTGAGATGCAATCAAAACAAAACCAAATTCACTTCCCAGACTAGGGGGACTTTTTCTGCACCTATGCCATTTACTTTATTGCCATGCCTTAAGACTCCCCGCAGTTGACATGCAGCATTGCAACAGGCTTCAACTGAACATTAAACAACCTGCCCCTAGGTTCCTATGAGCAAGGTGAAAAAAATCCAAACCCTAAGCAACCCCAGAGCTGATCATGACTGATGGAATCTGCCACAGAAATCTATAAAAATACATTATTTAGAAAAAAAAGGACTGAAATAATATTAGTTCAAGTTCAAACAAAAATATAGTTTCATAATAAATGCCACTTAGAAAAAGTCAAATTAGACTTGCAGTAAAATATAACACATGGTTACAAGATAAAAAAACAGAATAATAATGTGTTAAATATTTACAAAATCATATTATCTTCCTTAAAGTAAATATATTTTAAAAAATGATTAAAATAAATGTGTGTCTATTAACCACTGTTACTGTTAGTCCTAAATTCACCCATTTGCTTTAAATTCATTCATTGCTTTATATCCTTGCCCACAGTTTCTGCCATTACCTATGTGCCTGGCTCATCAATCACAGCATTAAAGATTGGCACCTCTCTACTTACATTCATCACTTTTCCATTTTCCTTCAGCACTCAGCATCATTAATTTATTAAGTCTCATTCCATTCAACTCCCACAGCTGCTTTAAGCATGACAGAGCAAGGTCTTGTTTTATTATTTTTGTTTTTTACATATTTCATGTCAGGCGTAACAAATGAGGCTACTCTGCAACAGCAATACGACATTAAAAGAAAAGTTTTTATCACAGCTTAATAAAAGTTTAAGTATTATATACAAGTATTAAGTATAAACACAGGTCTATGCTGTATTTATACAGCATTTTTATTTATAATGTAGCAGCACCTGAAACAACTAGACCATTTTCCATATACAGAGGCAGGCACCTTCTCCTCCCTGTATTACATGATCTATCTATTTGTAAAGCTATATTAAAGCATTTAGAGATGTTTTATTAGCACAGTAATAATATTTTTACAAAAAATTTCTTTTGAAATAGAGTAAATTTTGAGCCTGTCGACCAGCTGATACTCCAAATTATATTCTGATACTCCAAATTATATTGTCCTACAGAAAACAGGACAACTCAGTTCAGCACAATTCAGTTAACTCATTAGCTACTGCCAGACACAGTGGAAGCCTTTCTTACAGAGTCATCTGGGCAGTTTCAAAGGTCACAGCAAACCTCTTTTTTGACACGGCACATCAGATTCTCTAAGCAGAATCTATACCAGCATAGCCAGGAGCTTTTTGGAGATTTTTCAAGTAACCGCTGTCCTAAAACCCCCAAAATAAATTAAAAAAAAAAAAAACCAAAACAAACCAAAATAAAGGTCTCACACCTTTTTTTAATCAATAACAAAACAATTTCATTTGGAAGGCTCTGAACTATTGTCCAGAGATTTTACATTATGCAACTGGCAGTCCTGTCTATCAGCAAACTAGTAAATACCTACAACTAAGAGAAAGAGAGGAGAAAGAATCACAACAAGTTTGATCAAATACGATATTTGTCTGTGCAACTAAGACCACTGAGCCACTTATTTCACACACTAAATACAGACATCATTAGTTAGAAGATTTTCTCTTCTCTCATTATTACTTTTTGTATTATACTGCATTTTATATAACAAAGAGAAAATAGCTGAAGTCTCACCCAACAAATCACTGCAAGAAGAGCAATTCTCAACTGCTCCAAAAGTAAAACTCAAGCAGTATGCATGATCAAGAGATAGCAACTTCAAGTCCAGCAGCAGTGCACTTGTTTTTTCATATTATATATGACATGGTTACGTTACTGCACTCCATCTTCTGGCCAGTGTTTCAGACTTATCAAGTTTGTCTGCGCTTATGATCTATGGATGGTAACAAAGGCTAATAAAGTATAGATTTAAAATTATATGAGTGACTTTATCCAACCATTTAGCCTATCATTTTTCCTTTCACTACGAGCTACTCTGTCAATACATATACCACTTACGTATGACTTCTGCTCTAGATGCAGTTCAACCTTCTTATTGACCTGAACATTTATACTTTCTTTTTAGTCTGCCAATGAACAGTAGGTTTCAGACCCAACACTCACTATCAGTACAGATACGTTCTAGTATCTCCTAAAATATGTAATGTTGCGGGACTTTTTTTTTTTTTTTTTAAACAATGTCAGGACCCTAGGCAACATATTTGATGGCTTAAATTGGGAAGAGCTCAGAAAGCAGGTTACCTACTGAGCCAGTAACGTATGCAAAGCTTTGACGTTGCAGTACAGAGAATAAGCAATCTACTTTCTGTAAAAATATCAACCCCCCAAAACATAGAGCCAAATACATAAAATAATATTGTATGTTTAGTGAGACATATATTTGTGCTCTACGTATAGCCTTCAGAACATGTAGTGCTGATTCCCCAGAAAAAGCTTCTTTCCCAAAAATAAACAGCAGGTAAAAATGACATGTCCTCAGGTCTCCTTTGGTTTAAAAACCATCTGAGCTGTGCTCAGGATAAAGTTGCAGCTTCCACCCCTGCAGATGACCCCCCATCTATGCCATACTGCACCCGTCCATCAATGACCCCACCCTGCACCAGCCACAAAACCTCAATGGAGACAACGAACAGCTTTGCCCTGGGGTCTCCGCCAGTCTCGTCATCCAACGTGCAGAATAGCTTTCTAGGGCTAGTAGAGAAATCTGAACCAGAAGATCAGGGAAGACTGCTTTATGCCTAACTATTTGCTTTTCTTTGAGATTCACTCAAGTCTTTCCTTAAAAAAAAATTACATATCATTAATTTAACACAATTAAATAATAGTTTATTTTCAGCCTGCCTCAAGACTATACTAAGTAACTATATTAAAAACAACAGGATAACATTCTCACGTCTGTCTAATCAAAGACAATGTGAATCAGGTAGGTACTTTTAAAATCAAAGCTTTCTCTGTTAAATAAAGAAATGTTGAATACACAGACTGAAATAATGCCTGAAATATGAATACTGAATGTTTCTTAACTAAGACTACATGTTTAAAAACCTCCTCTCCAGAGAATAACGTATACAATTATAACTGTCTTTACGTAAACTGCAGGTTAAAAAATGAACAATGACAAAAGCCATGGATGAAAAATACTACAGGAAAGTATTAATTATTCTAGTGTTAATGAAAGAAATATTTCATGTTAAATCTTTACCCTACAGCTTTCTATAATGCTCCCTGATTAAAAATGTATTTGTGTTCAAATATCGCTGGTTCAGTTATCATGCCCACTGCATCATGAAATGAACAGTTTAGAATAAGTAGTCAATCCAATAAAATAGTAATTTATTTTTTAACTGCAGGTTAAAATGGCAATATCTATTTTAAAATGTAACTCTTCAGTTCAGAGAGGGGCAAAACTGCATGGAGTCACTGAATGTGTTAGAATTGTTAGAGAAAAAATATGATGAAGGAATAAAGAAGGAATAAAGAACAGAAATAAGAAACAGTAAAATTAAAAGAAGAAAATTGGAGATGTCACGCTAATGGAACACTGTGAAGAGTGGTATGGGAAAAGCAGTTTCCTAAGGTCTTTATACCGTGCTATTCTGTATATGCAACACATCCAGTGAATGTACTGGGCTTGGATCAGGCACCTGTGTGCAAAGACCAACATTATATTAGGCAATTATAATTTTTAGTGCATACCAAGCCGACAGCAGTCGAACACACACCCAGCCTGCAAGTGAATGTTTCATGGATCTTGTGTAACCCCAGGCAGGTGGCATCTTCTGCGCTCAAGTGGGACAACCTCCATTTCTCACTGCCATCCCGCTCTCCAAACACTGCCAGTCCAGAGCACAGCTGCCTGAGCCCGGGGCGGGCAGGGCACAGGCAGTGCCGGCTGGGCTGCGGGAGGATGGATCTGAAAATGCTTTCCACTGGTTTTTTAATGTTTGGAAATAACCTTATGGTACAAAGGTTGAGATGCCTATTACATATCTGAGAATGCTGGATCAGACTGGAGCTGTGATTATCCCAAGCACATAGAACAAGTTAAAAAAAACCACCGCCAAACCCCCTACCTCTAAAAACTATACTTTAACCAGTGGAAAAAGAAACTTTTCTGTGAATAAATGGGTGGCCACATGAATAAGAAATCAGTATGCTGACAATGAGATATTCCCATTGTTGGGGCCTTATGAATCCTGAAGCACAGACATCTGCTTCCAGACCTCTAGGGTTTTGAATTATTTTTAAACTCTGAACAAAGAACACTTAGTACCACATACTTTCAGTTTCACAGCTGGGTTATTTTAAGTAGGCAAAAAACTCATTGGAATATAACTTTCTTATTTTGAAATATTTTAGCTTGAAGTTATTAATCTGTCCCTTGAGAATTCAGAACATCTTAGAACACTTGTTTTAAATATTCAATATCTTTCAAAGATTCAATCTTCTCACATGGCCTTAAAATAAATGCCTGAAATATCGCACTACAATAACCCAAATGGAGCCCTTACTAAGGGAGGGGTTTGGTTTCTTCTTGATTAGAAAACTTATTCTCCCAATCTCCAATTCCCTCTCCTCTAAAACGAAAAACCCCATCCTCATAAGCATTTCCTGAGGATGAGACGCAAATACCATGTATTTTCACAGTGCTTTGTGAAGGCAAAGAGAGCTACAGACACGCACGCTCTGCAACACGGGGGGGGTCTAGAACGAATTTGAGGTCAGGAGAATGCGAATTCTGTCCCACTCACTCTATGATCCAGGCAGCACTCATTTTCTCTGTGTCTAATTACCAATTTGTGAAATAATTGCGTTAAGATGTCCTTATCTTGCAGGGACATGGAGAGATCTGATGATTGTGGATTGCCTTGAAGGCTTGCGAGAGGCACTGCAAGAACACTAAGTGTCATGCTAACACCTACTCCTTGCTGCGCTGCAGCAGCTCAGAGCAGGCGCAGGGCTGAAGAGCATCAGGAATTCCTCAGCACAAAATCAGAAAACTGAATTTCTAACTGGTGGGGAAACAGTCAGGAGAAAGAAGCCGTCAGATGAATTAATTGGTGTAACATGGTTTAAGTCACAAAGACTGAGCTGCAGGACGGGCTAGGTGTCCTGACAAGCCATATGCAGTTTCCTTACAAAATCAGCCCAAAAATTGGAAAATAAGCAGGTAGCAGTAAGAAGCATGCAGCAACCTCAACAAAATCTGTACTAATATTAAAAGCCTGCTTTTGCATTTGCTACTGTTTCGTTACTGACTTGATGATTGTTTCTAGGTTCTTAATGAATTCAAACTCAATTTACTCACAGTAACGTCAGCTTTAGTAAATTTTCATCTTACATATTGACAATGAAATTAAATTTTCCTCTTTATTGAAGGATGATGAATTTTGTAGCTAAATCTCAAACTTCAATTCTATGTGCTTAACAGATACTGCATCAGCCTTCACTGAATCACCCAAACAGCCAGCAAAAATTACTGTTTGTCTTCTCTATTCACAAATAAAACCCATTTTTCTTTTCTGCAGAATAATTATATTTCTTTTAAAATATCATTAAATATGTTTTAAAGAAAATTGTGGAATACATTTGTACAGTCACAGCATCTCTGGATGTAATCACAGAGGATATTTTGGGTGCAGCAAGTTTATGCAAGGTCAGGGCAGTGAAATATCCCAAAGGAAAATCCAACACAGTAAAGAAGCACAGTTCACAAGGTGCTTTATCTTCAACCATGCTGTTAAAGAACTGTCTGCTTAAGACTGTGTTTTAAGTCTGCTGGGCAGTTGTTTACAACAAATTAATCTGGAGAATAAAAACTGGTTGTACATTTCACTGTCTTTTCCATTTTTTTAACTCACTCTCCTGCATGAACAATATAGTTAGCAGCATCTCAAAAAATTCATTCTCGTTGACAAGACCCGTAGCATGCTGCTGTGTTCACCAGTCCCCATTCTTCCAAGGATGCCTGCAAAGGAACTCTGAAGGCCATAAAAAATCTGAAAGATTTGCCAGACAAAATGATTTTATCATCTGAAGCAAAGGTGGTCAATTGCTCAAAACTTCTGCCACCTAGTTAATGAAGACACTTTGGCAGCATCTTCTGCAGAGACTACTTTCAGCAAGAAATGAAACTGCACACATAGAGAAGGGAAAAATAGTGGCTTTGTATTAAAGATGAGTTCCTGATCAGATGTCCAATATGAGAGGAGAGTTAGGGCTCAAGAGAGTAATAAAAGGCTAAATTATTGTGTTAAAAACATCATTAATTAATTAAAGATAGCAAACAAACACTGAAGTGAACTTAAGGAAAATACCACTATCAATGTCCAGTCAAGTGAAATCCCTTTAATAATAATAGCAGAATAAAAAATCATAGTTTACCCTATTATAAAAAAGAACTATTATATCTGACTGTCAATGTCAGTGGAGGCAGGTCATAACTTAAAAACCTATCAGCAGTCAATATGCTTTACCGACTTTATCTTTTGCTATCTATTCAAGAAGAGATGCCCAGGAATGTCTTAAATAGGGCTAAAACTTAAGAAGCTACCTAAAGCACAGATGTAATGGAATAATTCAATGCTATTAATTATCATTAGAAAAGTTACATAGGAAATGCTTAAATACTTAAAGATTTTTCACATCTCCTCATTTTAAGCATGGAACATTTGTCAAGTCATGATACATTAAGCATTGTATCTGTTTATCTGTTAGCTAGGTAAAATATTATATCTGTACTAAGAGCACCCTCGCTTATTGTTTGTAGACAACTGGTCCTTTCACACCCAGTACAAGAGACCCTTCACCTCCCCAAAGAGCTCTGAAGACAAACTTCTGAGCACCAGAAAAACATTAGCAGCAGAGAAGATGATGATGCCATCATGGCTAGCATAGTGCAAACCCTGCCAAAATGCCAGCTCCAATAGTGACACCCAAGGATAGGAAAAGGGTCAGGGCAGAAACTCTGTGGGAGCCCCATGGAAAGGGGGGAAGGGCAAGCACGGCTATGGAACAAGAAAATTAACAACAGTTAGGAAAAAAACCAAACCAAACCAAAAACCCAAAGCAAAGACCTAAAAGAATAAAAGCTGAGGAAGAATGCAAATTAAGGAAGTGTGTCAAAGACTGCTTAGTAGTCAAAGATGACAAATCCTGAACAACAGACCTCGTTAGAAACTTTTATTAGATTTTTCAGAGAAATGAACATGCAGAATCCCAGACTGGAAGTACCTTTGTACTAGACTTGAGGAAGCTGGTAAATTGAGGATGTAATGAATCTGGAGGCAGAGGAGAAAAAGGAGCTGTGAAGACAGACAGGTACAAGCTGAAACCAGAACATGATCTTGGGGTAGCCCACACAAATATAAAAATGAAATGCAACCTAAAGTACACTTGAAAACCTGCCATAATGCTAGTTGAGAAATTTCAGTCCACATGCCCGGGGGAGGTCCACGCCATTGAGAGGTGAGTGCACGCTCCAGCCAGGGGCTCCAAACTTGCCGGCTCGGCTACTGGCAGCCCCGGGGTTCCCACAGGCTGTGCAGGAGAGAGGGGAGCAGGGGAGCATCTCTCTCCTCCTCTGCTTCCTACCAGACCCTCGCACTCTGCCACACGTGAGGATAGTACCCTTCCTCCCACGCTCACCGAGCACTCCACCGCCACACGCCGGGATCCCAACTG
The DNA here is from genome assembly GCA_013389945.1 of Fregata magnificens. NCBI lineage: Eukaryota > Metazoa > Chordata > Aves > Suliformes > Fregatidae > Fregata > Fregata magnificens. The sequence continues at coordinate 249,858 of WAAD01009145.1, forward strand.
TAAGTTATCATCAGGAGGAGCTGCACGTGTGTTGTAACGTGGTTGTATTCCTACTTGCACCTGATGTAACTTCACAGGGGTTTACTGTTTACTTTGGTTTTAAGTTTCTGCTATAAGTGGAAAGATATACATTTTAATTTCATCTTAGTTATGCAGATCGGCATTTTTTTCTAACTTTTTTCAAGCAGACAGTATGTATTGTCTCAAGAGATGACAATTTATCTTGAAGGGACTGTACAGACTAGTAACATGCTTTGAAGAGTATTAGAGGTCAACCTGTCCAATTCATTTTAATTGAACTAGACACAGATGGTATATGTTTTAGTTTAATTAGGCTGTAGATAAAGAACATCTCAACATAATGCATGCCAGTCAAGGATAAATCATTAAATAGCAGCATTTATTTGAAAATACATAAGGCCAAAAAACTTGCTGCTTAACTGAGAATGTTGGTGCAATATCCCTTTCCATCAAAGGATCAAAAGATCAGTCTCGTGAGAAAGAATAAGGAAAAACTTCACAAGGAGATATAGAAATGTCTAGTAAATTGAGAAAAGAGCATTTTGAGAAAAATGTATTTCTTACAAAAATAATGCTGGTTCTTTCATTATAGAGACATAATACAATAAGGCATAGTACTCTACCACAAACAATTAAATAGAGTATTCTACTCATTCATTAAGGAGATCTAATTATGGAATATCTTTAGCAAGGACTTAATTCAATTTTTTTCTTTGTTTTTTGATTGCTACCTATTAATTTCCTCCTTTTATTGACAGACTTCACTTTTAAGTTGTTATCTTTTAACTTAGAATAGCATTAGCAGACTTAAAAACTAGCTATACTTGGATGATTTTGCACAAGGTCAGGGATATTGAAAAAATCCAGTTAAAACAATTATTCCTAGTTTCCTTTTTTTTATATAATTATTCTAGCAAGTTTTTGGAACCGACAGTTTCCTGCCACAGGCGTTATTTACACCTCCACCTCTTTTTAATCACAATGACTAAAATGTATCTAAAAGCTGCAAAGCTTATAAAAAAAGATGGGGGTGACTGTGTAACACCATATTTTCGGCAAAATATGTGGTGCTTACGGGCACATTTACTTCAACAAACTTCGCAGCAAATGCACACAGCTCATCGTCGTGCCCCTATGCAGGTAGTCACCAACAGAGATCACAGTGGTCACACATAGTTCTGCCAGAGACATCCACCTGCAGAAGTTTCTCCGTACTGTGGCTGTTTGAGCTTCCTAAAACAGAAGGACAGCAGGAGTACACCATATACCTATGGTATAATTTCATATTCCATTTCTTACTAAATGAATTATTAATTTTTTATCTGATTTTATAGGCATCATTCAACATCAGCAGGAGAGTGCGTTCATTCCACCACCACCAAAGCCGAAGTATTTCTGCCTGGGAGTTTGTAGAGGATGCACTGAACACTTCTACATAACCAACATTTTCCTAAGCGCTCTGAACTGAATAGATGCAACACAGTATATTTTGCGTCTTTTTAGTTTTTATTATAGCTGCAATCTTACGTACTTTTTGGTTTTGTGTTAAAGAAACAGTTTAAATACCAAGTTTGTAAATCAAGCACAGTTCATTAAGCACTGAGAAGACTCCCACTTAGACGCAAATTTTGCACTGTTAGAAATGCCTAGAAACCCACTGTTTCTGAGACCTTTTCCTGAATTTGTCTTTACCATCAAGATTTCCAAAGCACTATTTTGCATTCAGTACATTTTACAAAACTCAACTGTTAGCCCGTTCAATTCAGAGCAGCTCTCATTTATATAGAGAGTTTTCCCTCAAAAAATAAGTGATTTCTTAAAACTGGTATGCTGCACCATATTACTTGCAGTACTGAGGGTTTTTTTCCATCCAGAAATTAGTGTAACTGCTTTTTAAACATATAGGTACCATAAATACTTTATGATATATGGTGATAATGTTTGTGCACAAATAGGCATGCAACTGCATAAGAAAAAGCCAGTGCAGACAGCATATATCTTAGTATTTGAAACAGCATATAACACACTCACACACTCCCAGATTAGGGGTTTATGATTTATTAGCCTAATTTTCAAAAGCAGCAAGTGCCTACTTGCAGCTCCTGTTGACTCTGCTGGTGAACACAAACACTAATGAGCATGTAAAATGAACAATATCTCTGTGTGTAAGTCAGATGATGGATGAGGAATTTCACATCCTCTTTAGGGTAGGGCAAATTTTGCCAAAAGGCGTTAACTAAAAAAAAAGAAAAAAAAAATTCATGTTAAAGATATCTTCATGTGTGACATGCTTAGAAGACAAAAAAATCTTCTATTTATTAAGGTGGAACTTGATTTTTAAATGTGATCATCTTGAACCACAACTTCAGGAAATGTTTAATTTTTGGAAGTCTGTATTGATTAAAAGGCATTGTTCTTTCATTGCAATGACTAATAACCCAAATTCTTGGAGTGTATCCCAACGGTATTGGCAAAACAAGCAGTAATGAACCTGAGTGAATGGACTACTGTGACAGGAGCAGATAGATTAAAAAAACACAGTGCAGTGCAATGACAGCTAATGTGGAAAAGATTAAAATGGCACTTTTTTCCTCATTCATTTTAGAACTACTTGAAAATAAACTTTTATTATAGTAGCCATTTCTGGACCAGTATGTCACTAAAGTGACTTAATTTAGATATACAATGTATCTCCTTGATAGGGTGCCTAGAGTAGTTCAGGTATATGTTCTGGCGCAGAAGCAGCCTCTTCAGTTGACCTGAGGGCTTTATTGTTGCCAGATACAAAGCACTAGGAAACACTTTGATTTGATTTGAGCTTGTAAGATCAGTAAACAGCTGTACCTTCTCACATAAGAGCAAAAGATTAGTCTGGAATAGTAGAATAGAACATTTTCTACTCCTCTCATTCCATAATGCGCTTCCAGCAAGTTTAAAAAAAAAAAAAAAAAAAGTATGTGTGTTTCTATTTCTCTTAATTTTACCTCTGTGTGGCATGTTTCTAAACTAAGCATGTTAAATATAAAACCATTTGCGTTTGACTGCAGTCTTTCATATTATTTATCGCAAATCCCCTTTATGCAGGAATATTGAACAAAGTCTGTTGATTGCACCGTTCTTTTTATTTTCATGAATGGTCCAATCATGCTCTTGGCACATGAAGATACAAGTGACAGATGTTAAACAAAACTCTGAGGGATTATACATTTCTCCTAAAAGTTACAGGACTGCTTTCTTTTCCACTGTTTTCTTCTCTGTCCTTTTTCGCTTCTGCTTCTCCAAAAGTATTTTCCTTCCTCTTGCACCCTTCAGAGGCCAGAGCCATTTGGGAGCTATCGGCACATCAGCAGGGGATGCCAGCAGTACGCAGCAGACTATGTTCAACTCTCTTATTCTAGTTGCCAATATTAAACCAGAGTATTGACTTCATTAAATCTCAAGATTGAGAACTGATTTTCACTTGGTAGAACAAGGTCAACGTGATAAAATGAACAAACTTTGAGAACAACCACAAAAATTAAAGTCTCTGGTTATTAAAATTATTATTTGTTTTAGTTAAGTAAAAAGCTTTCTAATATGGTGAAAAAGGAATGCCGTTAATGTGCGTTAGGCTTCAGATTTAACAACACAACATGAGTCATTTACTCGTAAGCAGGTCAATCTGTAGGTACTAATATGGACCTTGAAAAATAAAAGTGGATTTTGACTAAGGAAGGATTTCATAAAGCTGTTTATAAGAAGTGATAGCCAGGTCTTCTTCCTGTGGTGTGCTAGAATTGTAGGGCTCAAATTGTCTTTAATTAGATGCAAAGAATTTTCTCAGGAAGAAAACAATAACTTGGGATAATCCCAGATTTCAAGTGATTCTAGGAAAAAAAATTCTAGAAAACTATTCTAGAAAAGAAAAAAATAATCTGTGACAATGAAACTAAGAATCCTCTTCATAAACACTACATGTATATATGTATGGCCTATATACCACAGGTTTTATATATATTCTTATGCCTGACTGTTCCTAACTCCCTCAAACCTCATCGCTGCAGTCAGGTTGCTTTTCAGCCTACTTTTTGGACAAGATATATCAGAATTTTTATAAATCTCTACTTATACAGACACACTAAAATAACCATTCACTTATGCTCATTGAAGTCCCTATTCAATCAAACAATCACGATTTGCTCTTCATTTCAAGAAAGCAGACTATGCAACTGCACCTGCTAGCTATTTTCCAAGTCATTGTATTAGTAATGCCCATTTGAAATAATGTGATCATGCTTTTTTTTTTTTTTTTTACACTTGACAAAGACATTATCAGAAATAAGAACTATAAAAAAAAGTGGTGCCACAGTTCTATAAAGAAATGACACAGTGAATTCTTTCAATAATATGGCAACAGTGTTTTGCTGTGTTATTTATGCACATTAATTTACTTGGACTCTTCTTTTGCTTGCTTTCAAAGCTCCTGAATTCAGACTTCTTAACAGCAACACATTGCAAAGCACCTGTAGAACCATGCATAAGGAATATCTGAAGCACAAAAACTAGAGGTAGAATATTTTCAATAGGTTTCTTCTTTTCTAAATAAAGATTGTCGATTTCAACAATAGAAGTAGAACAGGTAAATATGCATCCCATTTTTTAACTAGATTTTTTTTCTTTGAAACGGTGAAACAATGAGAGAACCATTATAAAAGTAGGCTTGGCTAAAAACAGAGATCAGGAGATTTCATTTTCAAGAAGTATCGGAGTATTAATATCAAGTTCAGTTGTATACCGCACTAATTCCACACTTTTTTTCATTCACATTGGAGACAGTGTCTTCCTACTGGAATGACCGTAGTTAAACATTTGAAAAATGGCGGGAAATGCTTTTTTGTTCTTTTTCACATGGTCTTATCCAATCTCTGGCAACAGAAGGACAAAGAGAAGAATATTGACCACATGGACTGCCAGTGTGTGATTTACAATTCACATACTTGCAATTAGACACTGGAAGGACAATTTAATGATAATAAAGCAATTAGTTGGATAGGAGAAAAGGCTATTTCCAGACCAAAGACATATCATTTCCCACCTCATTCTAACTTTTTTATAAAAGAATGAAGACCCTAAGATTCAGAAAATGCTTTTTTAAGATGAGCTACACAAAAATCACTGTAAAAATTATTGCTTCTAGTAAGTTTAGATTTGAGATTTTTTTTTGTAAATTCTTCTTAATTAATGTCCATGAAGTTAATAATTTGCTATTATTCTACTAGTTCTCCAGTGCCAACAGGGTCGAACCTAAATAGCTAACCTAATAACCAGGTGTCAAAAAACTCCAAGTTTTGGGCTTTCTTTTCTTTAAAAAAAAAAAAAAAAAGGAACGAAACAAAAGTAGCCAAAGCTATGCATATGCTTTTTATAACTATTTTTATAGAGGCTTTTATCTCCTTTCTGGTCCATTCTTTGCTGGTCTGATGCTCCTGTTGCCATAGAAACAGACCTGAAGGTAGCTTTGTTACAGATTACAACGGTTTTCCCAACACAGAGAAATTTCTTTCATGCCTTAGTTCAGCAGGTACCCATCTCATGGGGACAAAAAGAAAAAAGAATAAATAAATCTCTGACTCATATCTATTAAGTTCTCATTACCAGAATTTATTATATGCTTTTGCTTTTAGTTTATGAGCTCAGTCTATGATCGCTGGTACTTTAAGGATTAAGTTTCATTAATTACATGGGTCACGCTAGTGTTTACTTATTTGCAAGGGAATAGCTGAAAGCAAATTACGAAAGGAATCATGACTGGCATAATGTAACTTCAACAGAAGCACCAGGATTCTGTTTTTCAGTGCAGGTAATACGCACTTGGTTTAAAATCTGTTTGCATCAACTTTCATTAGGTCATTATAAAAATCTGACCAATTATAAAAATGAGAAAATATTTAATGACAATGATATCATCTAATACTTGTTCCCTGACATCACTGGCTATTTCAAGACAAATCCAATCTTTTCCAAAGGCTGAAGAAAAATCTGTGAACTATTTGGATCTCTTAAGAGGATCACCCCAATAATGGAGAGTGAAAATGAAGAGGAAACACAAAATAACAAAAGCACAGCCAAGAATGAAACTAAACTGTTCTTGTTTATGCAAAGCTACCCAAGTGCTTTACCAGGACCAGTTAGATAAACAGAGCTCAAATGGAAAAGGATGGCAGCTGCTCTCTTGCCAGTCAGGATGTGTCTCTACCTCCCCTCCCCTCCTTGCTTTTCCTCTCTCTCTTTCATCTCTCTATTCCAGGGTCAAACCACCTTGATAAAAGAAACTTGCTCTCTCCTACAAAGTACAAGTTGTTCTTTTTTCCCCAACCCCATAGGCGGTTTACTGGAGTTGTGTGATTTATATTAAGAAACAGAGGCTACACCAGTTTAACTCAGCAGCCATTAGCAAATTTCTCCCAGCACCCCAAGGAAATAGCTACCAATAATTTACAAAGATAGGTATGCTCTCTGGTGACACATTCTAGAATTATTTGTAGCATATGGGATCTACAGTGCTTTTCAAAATTAGCCCACTCATTGTATTCCAAATTAAGATTTCATCTAATTTTGGTGTAAGAACTGCCACCTCAAAAAACAGACAGTGCTAAAAACGTTTGGCATTCTGCAAGGTTTTCTCAGTGGTCTGCGACTGTGTATGTTCCTTCTAGCTAATAAGTTCAGTATGCCATAATCAGACTTTTTTTTTTTTTTTTTAAAAAACCCCACATGATTGTGGGGGTGGAACCTGATAGAAATGTCTATGGCACATTTTACACATAACACCTCATGTAAGAAAATAGATTATTAGTAAGTCCTAAGCATTCTTCCCCCCTAAACCCCAAAATCATGCCATCATATTTACATGCAGTTTAAAGATAGCCACAACAAACTTTTGCAAAGGGTAGGTATAAGATGACAAGGAAATAATGAAATTCAACTTAAATTGGGCTGTTTGAATAACGTCAACTACGATTTTTGGAATTAGAAAAAGTTTTGATTGTGAAATTAGCACCCAGCAGGTTGCTTAATCAGTTGTAGTTACTGCCACTAAAATTGCAACCCTATCAACAAGATTTCTTGTTACTGTTGGGAACAACTTTGCCAAGAGTTCTCCTTTTATAATATTACTGCCTAGTAATTGTTCTCCAATGCTAAATTATGGAAATCACTGATATTTTTAGATTCATCATTTATATAAGTTTCCCATCTCTCTCACCAGTACTGTCTCTGTTTAACTATTAACTCTTACAATGATCATCTACGTTATACTGTACATTGAACAGCAAAAGCCTAGAAAATAAAAATATAAACTCTAATTTTTTATGATACAGTTATTCAGCATTTGAATTGTTCTGGATTGGGAAAATAAAAAAATACACTCTTTATAAATAAAAAGCTTTCAAAAGCTATGAACTTTCAAAGCTCAGAGACTATAACAAAAAACTAGTTAAACTACACATCCCATGTCTCAAGCACAAGCTCTTAAATTGAAAGATTAAAGGGCTGTGCATTGGGTTTGCATGGCAAGGTTTTGGCAGCAGGGGGGGCAACAGGGGTGGCTTCTGTGAGAAGCTGCTAGAAGCTTCCCCCATGGCCAATAGAGCCAATGCCAGCTGGCTCCAAGATGGACCCGCNGGAGGTCCACGGTGGAGCAGCTATCCACCTGCAGCCCGTGGAGGTCCACGGTGCAGCAGCTATCCACCTGCAGCCCGTGGAGGTCCACGGTGCAGCAGCTATCCACCTGCAGCCAGTGGAGGACCCCACGCCAGAGCAGGTGGATGCCTGAAGGAGGCTGTGACCCTGTGGGAAGCCCACGCTGGAGCAGGTGAAGAGTCTGAGGAGTCCTCCCCCTGCGGAGGAAGGAGCGGCAGAGGCAATGTGTAATGGACTGACCACAACCCCCATTACCTGTCCCCCTGGGCTGCTGGAGGGGAGGAGGTAGAGAAAACCGGGAGTGAAGCTGAGCCTGGGAAGAAGGGAAGGGTGGAGGGAAGGTGTTTTAAGATTCAGTTTTTATTTTCTCATTATCCTACTCTGATTTTGATGAGTAACAAATTAAGCTAATTTCTGCAAGTTGAGTCTGTTTTGCCTGTGAGGGTAACTGCTGAGTGCTCTCTCCCTGTCCTTATCTCGACCCACAAGCCTTTCGTTATATTTTCTCTCCCCTGTCCAGCTGAGGAGGGGGGTGATAGAGCAGCTTTGGTGGGCACCTGGCATCCAGCCAGGGTCAGCCCACCACAGGCTGCAGTGGAAGACCTAAGCAAATGTGGCTTTGGAGTCACGCACTTTGTGTAGGCAGTCACCCATCACATATTTCCTATAAGTAGGGTGTGTGTATAAGGAGAGGATTCATACAGCTCTTTTCAATACCACAGTAAAATTTTTTCCATGCATCTTCTGCAGATGGACAAACTAAGAGAGTCAATTCCGGGATAGCGTTGTAGGGCAGAGGGAAGGGGTGAGGATTACAAGCAGTTATAAAAGTTCATGAACCTGTTCCTTTGTAATTTAATTCTATTTTTCTTGAGGATCATTCACTCTAGCTTAAGAGCCATTTTAGTTGCAATAAAAGGAGCCTGTGCTTTAATTTAGGAATAGAAGGTACAAATGTATTCTCAGTAGATGACAAATGCAAACATGTTCCAGTACATGAACTGCTTTCAAGTAACAAATGAAGCTGCTTCCAACTACTTAAATGAAGGCATTTAGGTGAGCAGTGCCATGAACACCTCTGTACAGCCAGCTAACAGCAATTAAAACCTGTCTCTGAAGGAGCACTGAACTGGTTGATCAGTAAATAAGCTGTGCATGGGCACTGAGCAGTGGCAAACCACCCACAGGCAGGTGAGGAGCAAATTTCTGAACACAGGCAGTGCCTGGCAACTGGTGATGAACATAAGGTGGAGAGGGTGACATATGGCTGGATTTTATTTATTGAGATGGGTGGAGAAATAGCATTTGGATTCTGAAGTATCCAGTAAGGGGAGAGGAATCTCAAGGGACGTAAGACACTGTACCAGTTTAAGAGCACTTGACTATCCAATGAAAGAGTGGGATGGAGGAAACTGAGGCACGTCCTCTCTACCTTATACATGAACCTCCTTCAGATGCCAGCTGAATATGAGCAGAATATATACACAATATATACAGAGACTTTTTTTGGGTAGATTTCTTTCTTTAATTTCTCCCTCTTCCATTAAAAGGAGTCTTACCTCAAGACTGATTCTGCTCAAATGGCAATTTCATTGTCAATATACTCAAATACCCTTGTTCCATAATGAGCTGTTATAGCTGTGCACAATACCATTTAAAAACAATTTTAAAAAATTAGAAAAGTTATATAAGCAAGTTTTCCCTACAGTTAATTTTTAGGGCTTTGAGGTCAAAACCATAAGCATGAAACCTTTATTTCTCTATAAACTACTTTGGACACTCTGCAGAGATTCAGAAGTCAGCGTAATCACAAGAAATAAAATACTTATTTTTGTAATGAAAATATCCTTGCTGTCCTGCAAAATTTGTTTTAAAGTAGTTACTGCATTGACTGTGATCTTGTTTATTTTAGTAACCTAGGACTAGCTTTTTGGGAAAGGGGAGTAGGAATATAGTAAGGAATATCATATTTTGACAAAAGTATGTTTGCATTGTAATTGTTTTATAATAAGAACATTACCTACTGTCCCCATTTAATAATGCCTATTGTAAACAAAGTCATCATGATTAATAATTTTCCTAATTAGAAAACATAGACATACAAACACATTGAGTCGGTATCTCAAGTTGTAAATAGAGGGGGCTTCATATTTTCTTTGTTTAGGGTATACAATGAAAGATTACTAAATTTATTGCATCAGAGCTGTTTAAGAATCACTTCAAAAAATTCATACAGGCTTCTCTTTAAGGGAGCATTTTTGCTAATCTGGCAAGTAGTAAACTGTATCTTGCCAGATCTTCCTGCCTTTGTGTATCTTTTGTGATGAAGTGAGAAGATTTTAATGTTAATTAAAAAGAAAATATTTCTAGGACAAGATTGCCTATTAGCCAAAATTCAGATTAGCAATAAAAAAAAAAAAAACCCTTGGTGGCTATAATATTTATCAGTGATGCTTGTTTGTTGCTCAGGTCACTCATGATGTCAAACAGATAATAGTTGCTTTTCATTGTAAAAACAACCAAATGGTTAAAAGCAAATCAGACATGCCCTGCTGCTGCATTTCATTATCCTTGGGAAAAGACTGCTAGGCTTTCTGATTAAAATCCCTTTTTAACTAGTTCTACAGTAAGACTTAATATTATGCTTCCAGTTACCGCCTTTTCTTTTCATTAAGTTTTTCTTTTTTTTAATTCCCAAGACCAGTAAAGCAACTATCTTCTTTCACTCTGAAACCAGCCTCCTACATGCAAACAGTCGGGAAGCATATTAAAGGCCGGGGGCAGGCAGGGGGCGGGGAAGATTTCAGCATTACCTGGAACTGAACAGAAAAAGAAATGTGGTCAAGATGACTAAACCCTTCAGGATAGCCCAGTTATATTCATTTACTGCTACTTAGTATAGAGGTGTGACTCAAGGAAGAAGATCCTTCATATCATTTGTATCACAACCGCAACTATCAAACCGAATAGTAAATGTGGACACAAGCATTACTCCAAGCCTAAGGCCAAACCCAAGCTCACTGCTGTCATGCTGGACTCCTCGACTCATTTATAAATTATTATTTTCCACTGGTCCCCCTGCATATGAATTTTTGAGGTTCAACCTTTCTCCTCCCAACTCTAAAACCACAGAAACCATATAATGAAAAGCATGATGGAGCCTTACAGGACTCACCTCGCCTCTCCCCTAGGTCTGATGATGGCACAGATAATACCTACAGCACTGTTTAGAGAAGTAAACCCCAAAATAAAAATCTTCATTTCTTCTTTTGATAACCCATTGCAGCAGTTACCCATCGTTACACCTAAAAAACTTCACAGTTATGTCGTTAATTCTCTCTTGCCACAAGCTGCCTGCATGATACCTGGTTACAACTTAACAGACATGGAAAATATTCAAAGGTCATGCTTTAAAGACCTTTAACATTTTAGTTCTTTTCTAAATTCCTCTTCAGAAGAGCTGCAGAATTCTACATAAAACATCTCACTAAAAAAAGGAATAATCATTTCTAACATATCCCTGCAGAAAATCCATCGCCTTTGTATCAGAGGTGCACTGTTGGCCAGTACTGAGTTTATAACCCAGTAAAAGACCTGCTTCATTTTCTTCTGCACTGGTGCCTTTGCAATCAGTTCACACCGATCCCCCCCCGCCCCCCCTTGCAAATGTGATTTTTTTTCCATTTGTTTTATTAAATTGTATCTTAATACATGAAAAGAATTCTGAACTTAAATATTGTTCTCTGGTTCTTGTAAGCCCTCCCTGTCAGCTGCAAATGGTGTAGCTACACATTATTCCAATATCCAAGCCACTGATGAAAATATTCAACTCCTGCAGCGTCCCACAGAACGTCACAGTTGTTCAAATTTAGAATGATTTTTCAAATGTGCTGAAGATAATAAAGCTCCCAAATAATTTCAATATCAAGAGGCTTATCGACTTTAAAATCTTTTCCATATATGTCACCTTCAACATCCATGAGGTCAGTTACCCTGCCAAATGGGATGAGGTGGCTTTGCTGTTTCATTTTGCATAAGCCCACATCTGTATCTTATAAATTCATTCTCTTCTAGGTGCTTAAATATTAAGAACTCACTGCAATTCTGAGGAGCAATGTTAGATTCAATCTCCCTTCACTGCACAGTCACTTGTTCTCATTTGGATTTTTTTCTCTTTTTAATTTCTATTTATTTATTTTGCTCATAAACCCCCTTTGGATCCTATATTATTATAATCTGAAAAGAAAATAGTGCTGAACCAGAGACGGTGATGTCTGATTTCTTGTGCACTCTATATTAAGTTTTATAAACTTGTACTGAAAAAAAGTTAATACAGTCAAACATTATTTTAAATCACTGGTGATATTTTTTTAATTCTATGTGGCATGGAATTGGGAACATTTTAATAAATCACATGCAGTTTGAAAACACTTTCTGGTCACTATGTTCCGTTAACAAAGGGAACAAAGATTAAATCTCAATTTCGAAGTGTCCTTTGTGAAAGAAACTTGACTAGTTATTCCTTAATATTAAACACATCTTAACAAAGCTAGTTACAGCAGCAGTCAATTTTTGAGGTTGCTCTTACACTTTTACAGTAATTTGCTCAAGATTTAAAGCATTTCATCAATGACTTAAAATAGTTTTCATGAACACCGAGCGATTTTCCAAAAACAAGTATCTGAATTGGAGATGATGCTTCGTGTAGCTTTAGAGTATAATAGCAGCAGGAGCTGTTAAATTGTACTCAATAGCATCACCATAAAAGGGTTGGCCATGAAGAGAAGATGAATAATTTCTATTCAAACTACAGAGAGCCATTAGATAGCAGCAAAATAACTTCCTGAGTTGGTATTTTGCTAAGACACCAGAGCTCACACCCTGCCAAGTATTAAGGAAACTTAACATTTTTTGATTGCGTGAATTCTTATTTCATCTGAAACAGGATATTGTTCCCCAGGCGCCATCATCTCAGTACTAGTCAAGGACAACCACTTTATTCACACGTATTATTTTCCTTTTGGCACAAACACAGACCTTTCAACCTCACATTTCAGCTAGTCTGAGCAAAGCAAAAAGAGGGTGATTTTAAGCTTTTGGCTCTTACACTCACCTTTAAGGCATTTAATTTCAAAGTAATAAAAATAATTTATTCCCTCTTTTACAGCAATAGAATACTGTAGTAAGTAAAAATGTTACATGAGGAGACAATATTTGTACACCACTATTTTTAGCATGATACAGACCACAGGACTTCTGTACAGCTGAGTAATCAAAATTTATTAAATACTTAGCTCTGTGGCATGTAAGAAAAGCTAGGAAATAAGAAAAGACCTGTGGATAGTATAGTCTGAAATCTCTTTTGTTGTTTTGACTGTATTTAAATATCTAGAAATTAAAAAATAACTTTGGTCACAACTGTTAAATATGTTCAGAGAAATTACTAAAATTGTCAGTGGAGCTCCCCTTTCTGCAGGGGATTGCTGCAGCCAAAAAAATGTTACAGAGAGCTTGAAAACAACTATACGATAGAAATCTCTCTGTACACAATTTATTTTTCAAGTAGTTCAATTCTTGCTTTCAAAAGAGCATTATTTTAAAGATATACTTCGACCTCGCCCTCTAGGCACAGGTAGACATTTAACTTTAATGAAAGTCAGAACGAAGTTTCTAAAAATTACGGCTTTTCTCCCCTTTGGAGTCTTCCTAAGCGACTAATAAGCCCCACTGCTCAGAAACTCTCCATATCCCTGGAGGCATGTAGCGTGAATGCTGTGCTATCTTGCCTCAAGACACATCTATAAATAAGTCCTTGCCATCATGTCCTAGATACCTCAGGCCTCAGCAGGGACGTTTCTGAGCACTTACCTGCAAGAGCTGCCTGCAAGAAATGCCTCCCTTGGCTGTTACAGGCAGTTTTGTTTCTGAGTGGGAAATGGTTTGTATATTGAAATGTTTTGCATTGTAACCTTCACTGTCACCCACTGTGGGGCACCTATCTGGCTGTCAGACTTCGGATTCTCCTTATTAAGTAAAACAAATTTAACTGATAATTATTCTAATTATGTATTTGTAAGGATTGCCTCATTTATGCTGAAAGGACAGTGCAGGATAATTTAAAATTATTACAATATGGAATAAATAATATTATGATATATCATTATTATAATTTATAATTATTGCTCTGGACATTTTCATTTTATTAATGACAATATTATTCTTACAATTAATGGAAAGGCTACATCATGCAAAGACACGGGAGAATTTGAGTATGCAAATTAATTGTGCATCTGCATGAAATAATTTAGAAAAGGACTTTTTAGTATTTAAAAATCTGCTAAATATTATGGTAAGCTTTATAGCACACTACATTTCAGAACAAAGCTTGTACTAACTCGGCTAGGAATAAGTTACTGAATTGTAAAAGGCTAGACATTATATTCAAACATTTCAGTAAATTAAAGCATAACATTCTACAATCCTCTTTGTGTAATAGGACCCACTAATGTAGCACAATTTTAATAAAACATATTTATTTTCTGTTTGCTTTTAATCTTCAAAGTGTTTTTGAGATACCGCTTCTGTGTAAATATTGAAAATGATCATTTGGTAACCCAAATACTAGAATAAGGCATTAGGCTGATTTATTTAATCACCAAGGCCAAAAAAACAAATCATGAAATGCAGTCAGCAATATTAAAGACTATTAACAACCTGCCACAGAACAGATTCTATAACCATGAAGAAATTATCAATAGAATTAAATGGTCTCACACACAAATGTGTGTTCTCATTTGTGAACTTTAGAAGGAAAACCCTGAAGAACCCATGTTTAAAAAAAAAAAAAAAAAAAAAAAAA
>WAAD01009145.1:267281-284831 GCA_013389945.1 Fregata magnificens
AATCTTGAAATAAACACCATACCATCAAGCAATGAGTCAGGACATTATAACGAAACAATTCAAAAGTAAGTCACAATTTCTTTACAGATAACACATTCCCTGAACACTTTAAATTTTGCATTTCCAATACATAAAAATACACTATTTCAAAGACACTTCTAAAGAATAAAATAGATTTCAATTGATTGGCAATTGCGAACACCGAATTTCCTCAACTTCAGTGGAAAACAAATTAAATTATCTCAATTTTTCTAAACAACTCGTTTCATGAGGCATCTTTAACAGTTCTCTTTCCCATTTAACATGTATATGAATTTCTTTCACCTAATGAAGAGAGCTGAGAAAGATGTTATCGCATGCACCTTCATGTCATTGCAGCATACAACGCTGATTCCACCGTAAGGCCAGGCTGGCCTCATTTACATCCTTAAATCAGCCGTCTGGCTTTAAAGAAGTCTAATCACCCTTATATCTTTCTCCAGCTATTTTTCATCATCATCCCATGCAGCAATTGTTTCCAACGGTTCTATTTCTGACATGGCATATGTTTATTCTTTGGGCAAATGGAATAAAATGGGCTTTGCTCCACTGACTCCAGATAAGCTCTGATGACTTCACATGAGCCAGAGTTCTGGCTCAATGTATGCTGCCCACTTGGTTGTCTAGTTTGTTAATCAATCTAAATCCCAATGAATCCTACAATTATAATTTTGATGATTTGTTTCTGCCAACTGAAAGATCACTAAGTGGCAATTACTATTATTATTACTTGCAGCTGAAAAATGTTTCACTTCCAAATTGTATTTTTGGTTCCAAACCTTCCACTCTTGAAGACAATAGCCTGATTTATGTTTGCAGGAGTAAATCACATGAAAAAAAAAATCTCGTTATATCCTTCAGAAAACAAAAAAGTTAACTAATTACTTTTGTATGCAGTGATCATACAGTTGCAAAATACAACATGATAATCTATGCAAAAGATCTGAGAAATATCTCCGGAAAGGTTGTAGAACTGAGCTGCTTTAACGATGCCTGCCTTTCAAATTAGGATCTTAGACTGGCTACTCCAACTCTGTCTTTATTCAGCAAGAGTGTACCTTACAAAAACTCTGCATATTTGGGCATCTATTTTGGGCAATATTTATGAAATACCGTAGTCACATCCTATCTCTGAGTTGACAGCCTCTCATAGAGTGTTAAAGAATTCATTCAACTAGAGACAATGTCGATCTTGTTTTTAATATGATATATCATAAGTGTCAAGATAGATACGTAGGAAAAACAGTGCCACTCTTTGTTACAGCCTTGTTCTATGGTCATGAACTTTAGCTACTAACTTCCGTGAAAACGATGCTAATCACACTACAATGGAAACTCCAATTCAGCTGCCAAAATAAGTAAACCAGACAGCATTTGTCCTTTTGGACTTTAAGCTACCCTTCAAAAAAAGTCACTTATTAAGGCTTCAATTATCAATGTTGACTACTGAACTTTTAAAAACTTTTCTGTTTAGTCTAACAGACTGACTGTTGTGTGCACCTCAACACCGACAGTCTCAATTCTTTTTCCTTTATTTCCCATTTGTATTTGTAATGGGTTGCCTATCTCCAAAGAACTTGGTTCCTTAGTAAGCAATTCAAAAGCATCAGACCTGTCTCACCTTTTGAGAATACTCAAATGAGAACCAAATAGTTTGACCTAAAAATAAACAATGGAATAGGCAACTCTCATGGAATCATAAATCTAAAGGGAAAAGGATAAGGGTGAACTAAAATCCCTCACTAGCAGCCATCATTTCCATACATAAAATTTAACATCCAAATTTTCATTTTGAAATCCAGCCATTAGAGTGTATTTTAGCAGTAGTTGTTAGTTTTCTTAATTTCACAAAGCAATACAGAGCTAGAGAATTCCTGTAAAAATTTACTTAGTTCAGATAAGTGCAAACAAAATGTTATCTGCTTAAAGTAACATGCCTTTTTTTTTAGGAACATAAATGAAAAATAACCTCTCACTTGTTACTTGTTTTGAAAAGACGTTAGCAGCTTCACATCACTTATTGCAGCTGTTAAGAAGTCACATCATGTTCACCACCTTCTTGCAATGAAAGTTATACTACACTACTTTGCAGAGACTGCCAGGAAATTTGTTGCTTTACATTTTAACCAGAGTGTAAATAGAAGTGAGCTGGCACACATTATGCATAGTAGCTCGAGAGCAAGTGGTAACTTGAGGCTGACAGTTAAAATTAAAAAGAAAATTATTGAGGTATTTTCATGTTTTGACAGCATGATTTTGATCTGTGGTATATACAACACGGTTGTGAGCTTCCACCCTTTCCAGCTCTGGACTTGCTGGAGACAAATACTCTCTCAGCAGCCCAGGGAGGGGGCGTGGGGAAGGCACAGGGAGGAAGGGAGAGAACAAAACAGGCCTTGTGTTGCAAAAACAGACTAAGCGCTAGTTCTCCACTGGCATGCTGCATCTACCAGGCTGATCCCTCACCCTCCATCCTCCCAGCAATGCTACAGAGAGCAGAAAATGCTAAACGGAGATCATGAAAACAAGGAACAATGTGGTAAGGAGCACTCAATGCATTCTCAGAACAAGCAAGCAGAAGATGCACGACATGATTTGTGGGATCTATGATGCATAATGGAGGGCAGTTCATTCTGTCCAACACTTCTCTGTCGGTGCACAGTACTGAGAAAAACATGTTGTTATTAATAATATATATATTGTCATCAGTCACCTAGAGTTACAAGGCACTGCTGTAAATTTCAAACTGTTTTCTAAATTATGTGACGTGCGAAGGTTATCATGATATATTATCGGGTGAGAGTTATCTGCTAAAAAATACTGTTACTAGTAGCTTTCATCTGTGACACAGACTGGTGAGACAGAAATGAACTATTACAATAATAAATAACAGAAACAATCTTCTCTATTAGATGATCTTATATGCTGGAGCGTGTCCAAAGAAGGGCAATGAAGCTGGTGAAGGGTCTAGAGCACAAGTCTTATGAGGAGCGGCTGAGGGAACTGGGGTTGTTTAGCCTGGAGAAGAGGAGGCTGAGGGGAGAGCTTATCGCTCTCGACAACTACCTGAAAGGAGGTTGGAGCGAGGTGGGCGTCGGTCTCTTCTGCCAAGTAACAAGTGATAGGACAAGAGGAAACGGCCTCAAGTTGCACCAGGGGAGGTTTAGATTGGATATTAGCAAAAATTTCTTCACCGAAAGGGCTGTCAAGCGTTGGAACAGGCTGCCCAGGGAAGTGGTTGAGTCACCATCCCTGGAGGTATTTAAAAGACGCGTAGAGGTGGTGCTTAGGGACATGGTTTAGTGGTGGACTTGCCAGTGTTAGGTTAACGGTTGGACTCGATGATCTTAAAGGTCTTTTCCAACCTAAACGATTCTATGGTTCTGTCTATAAAGGAGAAAAGCCATTGCTGAGTCCCAGTTACCCACACATCATTTAGCCATATGTCTGAAGAGCTCTACAGCCACAAGCATTCCAAAGAACCAGGGGTAAAAATATCAAGACAAAAGTAACATACTTTACAATTTACAATTATTAGAAAAGTCCAACAGATATTTAAAAAAATCACTTTTATACTCCCACTTGTGGAAGAAAAACAACAGGTTAGATGAGCCTTTCCAATAGACATGAGTATCTCTACTAATCACAGTATTTATTTATTCAGTAAAACAAGCTGCAAACCTAAAGGGCAGAGAGAATACATTTCTAAGAAAGTCTAACTGAACTGCCAGTTATTGTCTATAGAGAAATCAGTGAGGTTTTTTCAAGTCATCTGACTGAGTTTTTTAATGGTCAAGACTATTCTCCCAACTCAAATGATAAACTTATAAAATCTTAACCACCGTAAAAATCCTGTATTCTCTTCCCATCTAAGTAAACTTTAAAGCTGTGGCTCTGCTGTTATGATGTATTTAGTTGCCCAACAACAACAGGTGTACATATTCTTGCTTACATAATTTGTTTCTAGGTTTCAGGTATTGATTCTTCCAAAGGCAGTGGTAGAAGAGGTCTGGTTGGCAGCAATGGGGAAATTACTCTGCATACACTCAATATTTGTTGTTGGGTTTCTGCTTTTGGGTGTTGTTGTTGGGTTTTGAACAAGAATTGATTCTGAATTGGACTAAGGAGTTACAACAGAGGTATAATAGGCACAAAATTACTCTCAGAGTATACTAGAGAACTTTAAGGGCCTCTACAGTAGCTTGGAGCACTGCATAATTTTTATGCTGCTGTTTCACATGCTTTGCATTTTCAGTGAGGCCACAGAATTTCCCCAAGGGGCCCAATATTACTGGCTGACTTGTGTTTTCTGCACGACACCAAGCAATGAATGAATTTGTCACATGGCATGCATTAGTTCATTCTAAGATTAAATATAGCAATTACATTAAACAGAAATAGGGTACTACTTCAAAACAGACGAATCATTTAATTACCAGCTACATTTGTTATTTAAATAAGCAGTGCTGTTTAAATACATTTGCTAGGAATAAATTAAACTCAGGAACAGGGAATATCTCCAGAGCAAGAAGAGCAACAATTAAGAAATAGGATTTAGCAATACTTGTCTTTCTCCTTTTCTGACTATATTATAACTTGTAAAAACATAATGAAAAGCCCTTTTATATTAAATATAAACAAGGCTGTAGATTATAAACCAAACACAAGTCAGAAGAAGCGCTACCTCTGAATATTATTAGCATACTGAATCCACAGGGAATTTTTAAAAATTACATTACCTTAACTTTTTCAACATATATAATTTATAACACATCAGCTAGTTTTTCTGCCCATGTCTCACGCCATCTAGAAGAGAGTGCTATCTCAAGAGAGTACCCAGGCTAACGCTTACAACTGCTATATGCAATCTTTCCACTTGGCATTTACACCACCTTTCTCAGTACAACAGCCTACAGCCCAGCGAGATACAGTCTGTTCCAGGATAACATAGTTAATAAGGAAAACAACCGTCTCTCCCCATCACCTTAACCTGTTACTAAGCTTCTTAAAGCTCTTTTGTAACACCACTAGGTCACACAGCACCTTTACAGCACTCATCTGCGTAGCGCTACACATTGCTTGCTTCATGGATTGTCTTTATTTTCATTGCAGTTTTTGCAAACCTCAAACTACCTTCTCCAAGCAGCATCAAAAACCTACCTTGAAGTCAAAGTATACAGACTACATGAAATCAATATTGACAAATTAGGGCTGATTCCTGCTTCTAAGCTCCAAGTCTACCAGTCAGTAATTGGTTTGTGTATCCTCAGATTCATACATCTGACCTTGCTGCACAGATTTTCTTTTTCAGTTTTGTCAAGTTCAATTAGGCTAAATAAGTAGGGGGGAGGACAGAAAAAAAAATTTAAAAATATGTATTAGAGATGTAAGAGAAAGTAATGGTTAACTGCAACACTATCTTATTTGTGTGAAAGGATTATACAGATCAACTGGACAGTCTTAACTACTCAGGTCATTAACTGGTCATTACACTAAGTATAAAACAGATGGATGTTGCTGGTAAGCTGGCTTTGCAAGATCTACAACAGTGTGCACATACAGTCTGTATGCCTGGCAGAGAATGCATATACATTTTCATTTACCCAAACGACTTTGGTAGACCTGGTAGTACAGTGAGATAAAATTATAAATATATACCTGCAGCTATATACGTACATTTTAAAAACAGTTTGGATTTAGTAAAATACCTCACATAATATATTCAGATTTGTCTGAATACTATACTCAGACACATACTATACCAGATTCATCATTTCTGCCTTCCATTACAGGGAAAAGAAGGTACATGATACTGGTTTTTCCCCTAAAACTGTAGCGCAATGTTTGCAAAACTGAAGAAGAGTTTCAAAATATTAAAGTATTTAATGTAATATAAAGTATTCGACACTGTTTCAACCTCCTTGTTAATTATGTACTTTTAAAAAGATAGAGATCACTGTTTCTATGTAAAGTCCTTGCTAAAATTTCACAAAGCTATTAATCTCTCTCCTTTGAGGTGTCCCATTTTATAAATGAATAATAACCCAGAAGTCATCTATCAAAACCGGTGCTGGAATAGCTATTTCAAGAACTTGTAACAGCAAAAAAAATGATCCACACTCACAGACTTTTTATATCACTTCTGTAGTATGAATCCACTTTGGTTTAAAAATCTGCTGATCTTAACATGTTGTATGCCAGCAAGAAAGACACTCTGGGTGTCTGCTATGATCTGCTTTGTAGCTGTGTACAAGCACATCAGCAAGGAACAGCACGGCTCTTTCAATTAAAGAACTAACACAATATGAAAGCCCACAAATGTTTCCTGTGAACACTAAACATTAGTTCTTCGGATTTTTCAACTAATTCAGCAATGAACCCAACTGCAGAAATTGGATGTCTGAAAGAACGCAGCTGCTTTCAGTTTGATGTATTAGCTAACGCAAAAATAAAGAGCCGAGAAAGCGAGCAGTAGGAAGCAGCAGAGGCTGTACATATTTTCAGACTGTGTGAAACGACAGGATACAAGATGAAACCAATCTCCAGAATGCAGCTGTTGGGTTTTATTTTGTTTTGTAATACAGCTGGAATCCTGGACACCAACAGAAAGCAAAGAGCTTTTGGAAAATCATGGTAACTGCCTCTAGGAATACTACAAGACACAGTCTCATTGAATCCCAGTCACGCCATCTAGCATGAAAAAAGAAGTATGTCCTCAATGAGTAAAACCTTCACTAAAACTAAGAGCAATCACAATGGCTTTGCTCTTACAAGCCCAGTCGCCATCACATGCCACGTTCTTCCACTTCTGCCTCTGTCCACCGAGCCCAGGACGACCTCGACGGAGCCCTGGCCTGGGAAGCTGCTACGGCCAGAGCTGCTCCTCGCTGCCAACCAAGCTGAAAACTTTATTGTTCAGTCATGAGATGCCTCATGCATTGAAGACAAACGACTGAAAGACTTATGCGATTTCTTAATCTTTCATCTCATGTTAAATCACCCACACGGTCAATTTAACACAGCCTGCGCCACGCTTCACCGTAATGTCTGAATCCGTTCACAGCTCGAAGCACGGAAAACTGATGCAATACACAGAACGTGCTAGTACAGCTGTAAGGTTTTACCGTGAGTTTTTTAGAAATATTTTAGAATATTTTAGTACTAATGTTCTAGCTTGTTTTTCTCAGCACTTCATAATTTAATGATATCAAACTACTGGTGGCTGTAAATCAAAACATTTTCTTCTCTGAGTAGGATTTGTATGGACACAAATTTAACAAGTGGAATGCCAGATCTGAATGCCAAGAGTTGAACATTAAGTATTTTAGTATATTTTGAATTTAAGTCTAGACTTTCAATTGTGTTTGAGAAACCTTATAACATACTAACAAAATTAATGAACCTTACTTGCCAGTAAACACAATCCACACACTAATTCCATTATTGCCAAAAGACGGTATTTCTTCTTCTTCAGGATGGGAAGAAGTGAGGCCAGGATGACATTGAACAAGCTGTTTGAAATATGAACAGAGCCATGCTCCAAGTACTAACCTACAAGAAACAAACTTCTGTGATACCTGTTTGTGATATCCTCATAAGAGAATTACTTCACAGTTGCTAATACAACAAGGATAATCACATAAATCTACATTTACTTGCATATGCAAAAGTCACTAAAGAGATGATAGAATCCTTTGACATTAACTTTCACATAATCATGATTCCAGAATAGTGCAATGGGGCTTCAGATGTATTAAAGCAGAATACTCATGCCTTGCATATTTACTTTATTTATTTTTAAAAGAAAGGAGAGCACTGCATTTTAAAGGACAAAAGACCTAATCCCACAAAGCAAATGTTATAACATCATTTATGTGCCATTTAATGTTTAGAATTTAATGTATAGAATTGTATAAATTTAAGAATGAAGAAAATCATGATACTGATCCACAGGAACACCAGCCCAGACACACTTCCTTCTCTTCAGTCCAATTTCATTTGCTCTTTCTAGTTTCTTTCAGCGTGGAGAAGGTCTAAATCGAAAGATAATTATAAAACTTCTTAAATCTTGTCATAAAAAACTCACCGTGTATTGCTTAATGGCAATTATTATCTCTGTAAGAGTTAAACTTGCTATCTAAATGTGCTTTAAACTGAAACAATTAGCTCATTTTTGTTTCCACAATTAATCAATTCTGCAGCGTGTTCTATGCTAGCTATATTCTGTGCTAAAATGACTGCATTAAAAATGAAAGATATTAATTTTGTGCCCCAAAGGTACAAAAAACCCTTGAAAGGCATTATTTAGTCTCTTGCTGATGCCAAACCAAATCATTTGGAAATTGTCAGTATTCATTGTATTGCTGTATTTGCAATGCAATACGTAGTATCTTTAGTTAGAAGATATATAGACATTCCCATTTGATGCTGGATTGTAATTACTATTAAGATTCAGATCTGGTAATTTATTCTACATTAGCTCTAATTTGGTAGCTTTCTTTTCCTGAACATAAAAAAGGTATTACTACATAAACATTACAGTCCTGTTAATTTATAACTAATATGAAAATAATGGTCCAATCAACTAACAAAAGGGAAGATATTAAAGATACGTGAACACCTCCGACTGGCACTGACTACATCAACCTGGGATGGGCAGCAGTAGGTACTTACAGTAGCACGGCCTTCAGTGCTGAGTTACATACTGTGCTAAGAAATTGCTTAATACAGAATTCTACAGTGTATAGTTATTATAGTTGAAGCACTTCTAACTGACAGATGATTACCAGACTCCTTCATCTATACTTTCACAGTGACCCACTAGAAGATGCAAAGGGTAAAAGCAGGGGATGGGATGTATGTTGGAAGAAAGTGTCACACAACAGCAACTCATGCTGGTCTATTGTAAGGAGCCTCTCACCACCTCCTCTCTCCGTAGTTGGACAACTACAACTTCACGATCAAAGAGCCAGCAGCTGCTTGCCATTCCTGCCCTGAGGCTCCAGAAGTTCCATTCCAAGAAAACACAGTTTGTTTTTTTTCCTTCTGGCAATAATTATTTTCTGCCTCTCTCAACCTATCAAAAGTGTGGCTTGAATAGCAAAAAGCATTTTAAAATAAAAAGGTTCAAAAGATGTAGCTTAAAGTTTCAAAGGATACAGAGGAAAAAGAGAAAGTTCAGCTCCTTGTGGGCATGAGGGATACTAATAAAACCAACCAATAATCGCTTTAGACACTTTTCTCAAAGGGTTCATACTGGGGTTTTTAATCTTACCCACCCATTCTGTTTCAGTAGGAGTATTATATCAAGAAATTGAAGAGGGTTTGTTAATTTAAGATTTTTCCTGTTGCTGTTTCTCTTCATTATTTTTGTGTTACCCAACAGATGCCCAATAGTTGTTGCAAATCTTATTCAATTACATACATCTTATTAAAGGGTCATCTGCTAGAAACTTCAATATCACTTTCCTACTTTCATCAGTCACTGAAAATGTAGTTTCATCCCAAAGTAACTGCAAGTTCTCAGGAAGAAAAACAACATACACAGAAAAATAAAACTCCGCATTAGACCAACTACAGTTAGCAATTTATTGCCAATATAAGACAACAAACACATAGAGAAACCAATTACAGAATTAAGAAAATTCACGCTCAGCCAATAGGTGGAAGATTTTTTTTTTCCCCAGTATGTTCAAAGGGTACATTATTTACGATAACAAGCAATTAATTTCTTAGGTTTGGTAGTTACCAAAATTACATGGTTGAGCGAATGACATAAGTTACAGGAATTCATTCCAAACAGCAAAAGTGGTATTTATAGGAAATACCTGTGCGTTCAGAGGTAGGTAGCACATACATAACAAAATATGAAACCATGGAAACATGTCATTTAATTATGAATGATTTACATTTGCAGTAAAACATTTAAAGAAAAAAAAATTTTCAAAACAAAGAAGAGATTTACAGCAAAAAAACCAGTAGGGTAATAGGCAGTGGAATCTGTCACCATGTAGTCACTGTAACTTTTAAAGTTGAAGGCACATTTTGAGCATGAATTCAGGAAAATTGAACTAATTGTACCCCTCAGTCTACTAATTCAGCACTAGGCTTTCATGTGAAGTCCTTCTTAGTTTACACATCTTGGTTCCCATTGCTTTGCCAGCTCAAACGTTTGCACTCTCAGGGAAACACTACATCAGCACCCAGAGCTGACATAGTGATGATTTCTTAAGTCATGGTTAAGTGACCACTTTAATTTGACATATGGCACATTGCTGTCAAAACCAGTGGCCCTGTCTGCTTGCTGCTATGTCTTAACATTTATGCAGTCAATTTTTTTTGGCAAGGTTAGGTTTTAGCTGGATCAGTTCCCTGACCTAGCTCAATACACAGAACATGAAAGTTCATGTAGCACAAAAATAAAACTAGAAGACCACCATAGTAGCCTAGATTTATGCTAGATTTATACTAGATAAAGCAATGCAATAACAAACTATATGAATGTTAAAACTCAATCCGTCTCACATGATTAAGTCGAGGAACTGAGAAGATTTCTTCAGTTTGTCTAGATGGTTGACAAAGATTCCAAAATATTTTTCAAGTATAGACAACATTCCTAGAATTTGATCTTTATCTCAAAATGCTCCCCAAAATTTAGCCTAAGTTTGAGTTCTTAGAAAGAATAACGGCTATTCTTGTTATTAAGTCATACAGAACCTTGACTATGAAAACAGTATACAAGCATGTTCCACTGCATGGTCATGACATATTTGTGCAGTTTCTCCTGGCTCACTGAAGCAGCAATATAAACAGTATTCCTTAGTTTATGTCAGATAGAATGAATAGTATTCTCATGATATGGAAAGGTAAACGCTATTTCCCATCCCATATATTTACTAAAAGCAGTATATTAGCCTAAGTAAAAAACGAGGCATGAACGTCAGTGATTTGTTAGCTGACATTCATCTGAGAATATTGCTTACAACAGGCCAAGAATTTTCAAGCAGCAATAAGGGACTGGAATTCGGTAGGCTATGACTCAAACCCAAAACCCCCAAAGAGAAGAGACTCCTACTCACCACAGAACACGCATAAAGGGCCTACAGTCCAAAAGTGAAGCAAATCAATTTCTGTCATTACTGTCTTTTCAGACTATTTTTATTCAAGGTCTTACTGTATGACATATTAGCACTTTAGAAGAGATCATAAAGGCAATGGAAAAAATTAAAGCATTCCATAATTGCACATCAAATCTATAACTTGGTAAGGAAAATAACAACCAAAATTTGAGCTTTCAGTTGACAGTTTTTAAAAGCACAGATTACTAATAGGTAAACTAAGACATCTCTCTATTTTTTATGTGTGTTAAAAAACAATAATAAAACCTCTATGAATATTTCTTGAAAAGAAGCTGCTGAAACCACCTTCTTTTGAACTTTTAAATTTTTCTGACGTAAATAATAAGTATTTTCCCTCACTAACTTAACTGTCCCCCTTCTTATATACAGTGCAACAAAGCAATTCAGCCTTTTTATAATATGCATTTTATGTCATTAGAAATTAGTCTTTTACAAAGTGTCCACAATATGCTTATGGATACCTGGGATGCTGTATTATCCTAAACCCAATAAAAGTACTAGTGGATCTATTCATTCTAAAAGTTATTGCTAGAGGCATACTATAAGTCACCCCGCTAGGTATCTGGACAAGTTAAAATAGACCTATTTTATTTTTCCCCAGGAAGAAGAAATGATAGGTCAGAAATGTAAATGTCATTAGACTCTCTGCTTAACTGTAGCACTCCTCTAGCACTCTGGGGGTGGGGGGTGGGGGGAGAAAAAAAAACCCCAACCAACAAAAAACCAGACACTCAGCCTGGCATCCAGCCCCAAAATGACATCTGGGAGCAGTTAGTCACTAGATACATAATGCGTGAAACACAGATCTGCGTTCTACCGGGCAGCGTAGCACAGCAGTTGCTTGCAATCAGGTCCCACATCTCCAAACCACGCTAGTACGAGAACAAAACTGCATGCATCCACGCATGCACGTGCACAACCATGAATGCATGCATACAATCATGGCAAAGGAACATAAGCAGACAGTACTGTTGAGTAATTTCCATGTACCCATATAGAGAAAAGACATAGATACCATAATTAAAGCACTTCAACCGGACAAGATTTCTTTGTTGTTCTATGAAACCCATACAATGATGATCAGAAATGGCAAATACTGAGAATGGATGACAAAACCTCAAGGTTTATTAAGCAGAGTACACGATCCAGAAAGTCTGAGGCAAGTCACCTCAGTTAAATAGCTTCCCCAGTGCTACAATCTATGTTTATGCTTCTCTTACTTCCCTAGTCGCATAGTTCAGACATTCAACGTTGCCCGTTGAGTGTCTGTGTTCTAATGGATCAACGTCTGTACTTGGCAATGTTTCTCCCTAGGTTGCAGTTTAGTAACAAAGATTATTCCATAGCTAGTTTGGAGCAAGATAAAAAAAAAAGCCACTCTTTCCCTTGCAAGATTTGGATTTAAGTCCTTATAATCAATAGCCTAAATAATGCCCCCTTATAGTCAATAGCCTGAATAATGCCCTTTTATATAATGCAGCTCATTCATTACATCTCACCCACACTTCTTAAATGCTGTTTAATGTTTCTGAGTGTGAACATTCCATTATTTCAGCCAAAAATAGTTTTTATTTTCAATCATTTTATGCCTTTTAATGCTGCACACTGCAGGGTGCTTAAATCCTTCACAAATTGAGTAAAATAATGCAGTAAAACTGTATGAAAGCAAGTGATTTATGTAAAACTGCATGTTCTCTCTGTAAACAATGTGGAGCTGTGACAGAAGTGGATGGAAAATAACAAATTCCAGTAGATTCCAACTGGCATGCAAACAGATGAATTCTACATGAATTATGTTGAAGTGATATAATAAATGTAGAACTAATTTCAGGCTCCAAAGTTCAAAAAAGTGCATCCCACATAGAGAATAGTATCATACATCAATGAACTACTATGTAAGAAATCAAACTTCCATTAATACCTGGATGCAACATGAATTTTCAGTGTAGCAGGAACTTTGCTTTAAAGCTGTCATGATTAATTTGCAAATACATCATTCATAAATTCAGTGCAGAATGTTAAAATGGGACTAAAACTGTGTCTTAGGCAAATGGCCAGGAGAGAGGGAGAGAATGTAAAGAGGTCGCAAAACACTCCAGCTAGAGTCTTTCCATAGGAAGTTTCTTTGGAAAATTAGTTTCTTCACTAGTCTGGGTAAAAACATCCCTCCAAATTGGAGAGCAAACCTTCAACAACTTAAGTCTACAGTTTCAGTGCAGCAAGAATTCTCCTATGACACAGGCTGTCTGTGCTCGAGGGGCAAAAAACAAGCTAGATAACCTCAACCTGTCAAATTCTTTACTAAAGAAAGGAACATTAGTCTGCAGTTTCAGATCTACTTCACACAGGCATAAACCAGCTATCACTGCTTAAAGAAACATATCTGGTACCTGCCCCACTCCCCAGCTGCTTATTCCTGCCCTGGACCAGACCCTTCTTTTTGCTGGCACTCAGCCGAATGGGCACAAGGGTACTTATTCAAGGATTCCCTCTTTGGAACATTACTGGTGTTCATATGCTGATGTAGCAAGAAACCCAAGTTACTACACAAGAAAGGATTGGTGCGCAGACAATTAGCCAGGCAACCGCGTGAGCCACAGCTCCAGGGCAGGACCAGACTACTTCCAACTTGGAGCAGTTTACCTAGGTTGTGGAACAGCACCATAGCCTTCACCAAGAAAGGCTCAGCATCTTCACGACAGATATCAGACAGGAAAATTCTTGTTTCAGGTTTTGCCCCATTTCCCCAGCCATCTCCTACTCCTTTATTTTAACATCTATTTATTTTACCTCTAAAGCCGCAGAGCGTGCTTTGAAACACTAGTTGTTAAATTCTAGGAAAAAAATACAGAGGCTGCTTGAGTTACATTAGATATGATTGGTAAGAACTTCTACCACTGAAAAACCAATGGATGTATTTGTTCTGAAACTCACTGACTGGATAAAACTTGTTATAAACAGATTTATGAAAGTGACTCAGAATTTGGAACAAATTGAAGATGAGTAACAAAAAAAGGAACAGGAAAAAATGTATTCTATTATTTTAAAAATGTGCAGTGCTGACAATGTGCATTGAAGCTGCTGAGGACAGAGCCCCGGTTTCTTTATTTCAATGCCTTTATATTTGTTTCCTTCTCTGTACTGCCTTACAGTACAACTGCAGAATTAAGAGAGGTTTTTACATTTTCTTCTCAGACAGACTTCTGCTAAGCAACAGCTAACATTACTACTAGTAATAATAGTAATACCAGGTATTAGTGTAATCAGGAATTCGTAGTTAATTTCCCTGCTGCGTAATGGAGTCTCATTCTTACCACAGAACTTTCATATTTCTGTAAAAGTTTTTTTTTTTAAAGATACTATTTCAATTGCTTTAAGCTTTTGTAGAAAAGCCACAAAAAATTGCAAACTTTTCTTTTAAACTACTGCTACATAATGTAAACTGGTATTTCATGCATTTTTATTTGTTTGTGAGGGAAAACAAAGGATCATATTTATGTCTTAAAAGTACACAAAGAGTTGTTTTGGTTTTTTTTTTAGTTTGGATTTTACATCCATTCACAGAGACATTAACACAGTGTCTATTAACAAATGCAAGGGGTTTCACAAGTTCAACTGCGGTAATTAGTCACATTTCAGCTTTAAATGACTCTCTGCTCTAAAGAAAAAGATTATGACTTTTCTTCTTGCTCTATTACCCAATTGGCATTTAAGTCAATCTGCTAAGAGTGTATCTGCTTCAATGGAAGCTCAAAATAACCCATTGAAGGAATATGCAAATCTCTGAGGGTTGGTTTGTTTGTTTTTGGTTTTGGTCAGCTTTTTTTTTTTTTCTTAATACTTTAATCTAATAAGAACATATTACATTACTAAGAAATCCTGCCTGAATCTGTTATTCAGCTCTCCTTTAGTTCTCCCATAATCCCACTTTCGCTGTCATGAATAAGACAAAAAAATAAGCTGTTTTACTGCCAAGATGTTTATAACAACTTCAAGTTCTTTTACGGGTTGCAGAAAACAAACCTTCATCCCAAGGCACATTCATAATGTTTAGTACAGTAAGGAAAGCCTTTCCACAGCACATGGCACATACTCAACTGTTCATTGCAATGCAGATGAGAACATGGCTGCTAACTGAAAAACTGCCACTGCACAGACTGAAGGGTTGCCCTCTACGCTGAAATGCTGCATCAAAAAGTTACTATTCCCAAAACCCTAACAAGAAAGATGGATTATCTTTCAGCTGTACTGTTAAACACAGCTGCATCACAAAATTAATTTGGTGATGCTATTAACAGATTTGGTAAGTACAAAACACGTTGAACATAAGGAATATTGAAGAATATTGATTAGACTAACGGTCTTCTGAAATAAGACACTGCTTGCTGTGTTTTTGCTCCCTTCGAAAGAGACAGTGAGTCACCAAACCTTACAGAGAGGCAAAAAAAGGAGGCTGATATCTATTGATTAGTGACAAATAAAGTACTGTGAATTCAATAGAATGGTTACTAAAAGAAAACAATGCTTTTCATGAAAAGGCCCAGACCTACGTGGATCAAAATACTGGCTCTTTACACTTCATAGCATTTATAAATTAGTCATTCAATGTAAGCCAAACAGAAATTAAAAAAATAACATAAGTAAGAGTTTAACTTTGTAACAGTCTATTTTTTGGATTAACTAAGCTCAATGTTTTATAGTAAGATGCAACCAAAACCTGATGAACTTCCATTACACTTGTGGTGTTTTGATAACAGCTGGCACATGCTGTTCTGATTTACAGTGATGCATATTTTAGTTTGTTTTCAGGAACTTTTGTACAATACAAATTGGCCTCCCATGCTTTATGTTGGCCTCTTCATTTCAGGATCTTACACGTCAAGGTTTGTTAAATGGTTTTAAAAACAGCCTATGGTAAAAGAAGAAAAAAATGAAACCCCATGCCATCTTTTTAATGTGGAAAATTATTCCTACTTCNATTTTTTAATAGAAATGAATGTTCATGTGGCTGTTTGCTTCAGGGTAGTTATTCGATTTGATACACGAATTATTAAAACCTCAGCATACTCAAATGGCTTTCAGCCATTTCAGTGAATGACTCCCCTCTCAGACATACTTTGGCCATTTAAATTCTACTTCCAGTAATGCTGTACACATTTATCATTCTGTTAGTGAGGAATTTACAATAAAGTCTGTTTTGCTTTAAGAAGAAAAAGCATTTATGTTCACGTGACAGCTTCCTTTGCATAGTGCTTACATTCATGTTAATGCCCTCCTAGCTTCCTCCAAATACAAAGTCGGCAGAGCGTAACCTGTTAAGTTAATAGCCGCTATTGTTAAAACATAAACCCAGGTCTTCACTTTCAGTGAG
This sequence comes from Fregata magnificens, assembly GCA_013389945.1. Lineage (NCBI taxonomy): Eukaryota > Metazoa > Chordata > Aves > Suliformes > Fregatidae > Fregata > Fregata magnificens. The sequence continues at coordinate 283,830 of WAAD01009145.1, forward strand.
TGACACATGACTTGGTTTCTCTCCCTGTGTACAGTTGACTTTTCTTTGTAAATAAAAATGTTATCCTTCTTCCTGACTGAAGCATCATGATTCATCAAGTTACAGAGGAAGGGAGTGGATTGTCTTGGGTTTCCTGATGATTACAGATTTATAAATGAACACCAGTGGGATTTATCTCATCTACATGTTTAGACGTTTACAGAGATCATATTTGTTTGAGCTCATTGCTTTATAATCAATGGAGGGAAACAGGCACTTCTTTTAAAATAAGTGCTTTATCACATCCTGATGTAAATTGTCTGCATCATGTGGAAAGGTCCCGCATTAGAAAAGATGGATACTCCTCTCTTAAAAAAATGCTTTAGGATGAGACTAATCACATCTGAGGAGAGTCCATTTCTCTCCATAGCTATAAAGCGATTCGAGATACCTCTCAGAGTTTAAAATTTACAGCGTTGGCATTTAAATGTGAATGGATTAATCTTATCCTATATGTTAGCTAAAGTAAAATAAGGTTTAAATTAATAGGGTAGTCTGTGTATGCATTGTGCTTAGAGCCAGCTACTGCTGCTTGGCTGAAACTGGTGCATCTGGCTCGTCTGTCTGAGCACACTGCATCAAATAATGAGAATTCCCTGTGCTAGTGTGACCAAACGAGAACTAATGCATTGCCTCGTGCCTTCTGGTTTCCATTAGTAGGACACTTACTGAAGATTTCTTTCCTAGGAATTTCAGGTTAAAAACTGTTTTATCTTTATTCTGGTGTCTAAGTGCTGCTCTCCTTCTGCATAGTGAGTGCTTGGGCATTTGATCATGTCAACTTTTATGTCTCACTCCATATACAGAAAAAGCAGCAGAAAGCTCATTTAGGACCAAGCAGCATGTGTGTAAGGACAGTCAAACCAAAGTCCCCTATAAATAGAGCACACTGACTTTCATAATTTTCAGTTCATTCCTTCCCTTTTTGGACCAATTTCTGGACATATTATGCAAGCTGGAAGA
>WAAD01009145.1:285211-328626 GCA_013389945.1 Fregata magnificens
TTAGATTAATTGCTTAAAGAATTTGAACCTCAAGGTGAAAATCTGCGTTCACGTGATAGGTCTTCATTTGTAGCAAGGAACCTGTCCCTCAAATGAAGCAACACATTGGGTAGGTGCATCATTTCATGATTTTAAAAAAGCCTAAGAAGCTTTTGGACTGCATGCTGCATCAAATTTACACTGCTGCGTCAGTGAGCACTAAAAGCCAAAAGTATTAGTAGATTTAGCAGATGTAAGCGAGGATGCATTTCACTGATTACTTCCTGCTAATGAAATTTTGTTTTAATCATTTAAACTATTAATGTATCATTTGTATCAAGAATGTAATAAAGAGGTATAGTGTACACTGTGTATCATGGGTCACTTATAGGATACTTCTATCTCTACGGAATTTCCACTTTGAATAACAGGGGTTTTATACAGAAGAGATCACCAGTGTGTAATGTTAACCTCTTTCATTCCAATCCCTTCTCTGTGTAATGCCCAATAGAAACAGTAATTGAAAACTGCTTTTAAAAAATCTCCCAGGTTTCCAAACTAAAATAAAGCATGAGGACTTCACCGTTGCAATGTCTGGGCAAAATAGAAGTACACTGTGTCATCCAGGATGGATAGACAGCTCACCTCAATTTAAGGTGCAGACATTCACAGCAGTAATTATTCTCCCGCTGTGCTTTCTTTGTGGGAGCAGAGTGACCTTGCTGCCAAAAATATTCTTCAGACCTTTGATCCAGTGATGGCATTTCAGGACTTTATGGGTCCATTCTAGCACATACATGCACACAGAAAGTGCAACAATACAATATCCCAAAGCTGTATTATAATAAAATCTTGAAATAAACCATGCTTTGTAAAATGAAATTTTTATTCCTTTACTTAATACACTTAACACTCTTTTCCATTCTTTCAACTACTATTTTTATTCTGCTCAAAGCATGACTGTCTTCAGGGACAACATGTTCATTGAAAGTATGAATGTTTCATTCATGGCCTTTGACAGCCTGAAAAAGAATTTTACTGCAGAATATATAGTTGTGTATTTTCCTTCATCTGAGTCCCATAATGAATAATACTCTTTCACACTAGTTTAAGTAATTTCCTGGAAAAATATGACTACAATCCTTTGGCTCTTCATGTTTGTGTTTTTTCCTTTTTCATGTTCTCAAAACTGTATTCAATACTAAGGCAGCAAATCCTTTCTTGGTGAGGCTGATCACAGCTCCTTTCATATCAGTGTATCTACAAAAGGATTATACCAGAGGAGGTTCTATATCTAAGATTATATCTATATTGTTTGGGTAATTTGCTTATCTGCTGAACAGCATCTGGCTTCCTCAACTGAATCCTGAAACTGTTAGGATAAACTCTGAACTTAATTTTCTGCTGTAATAATTCAGTCTTAAGAATGATCCAGGGAGCATATCAACAATCTAAAAGTCTAACTGAAACACAAGACAACTTCCTTGTGGTTTCTGAAGGAGTTGGCGCATATCGTTTTAATGGGCCAGTCGAAATCTTGTCACGGAATACAATTCAATAACAACTTCTGCTGACAGCTATATCCTGCTACGGATCTATCTGGATGCAGAATTTTCATCCACTTCAGTTAAATGTCAGGTGGCAGGAACTTTGTAAGCAGCAAATGTTACAGCCAGATTCTAGGTGCTACACAGTAAAGAAGTTTTCAAGGGATTCTTGGTTTAGGTCTAAGAAAATTATATCCTAAAATACTTATTTTAAAGCATTTTAACAGAACAATTATAATGGTGAGCATTGTGAAGAAATGCATACAAAAGACTTTTTTTTTTTTTAAAATATGGTTACATGAATGACTAATTTTGTCCCTTTTTTAACTAGTCTCCAAGTTCCACTATAGATTGCTAAATGAACACTTCATATTATCATAAGCATGGTACTGTATTTTTTCCAGTAATAAACTTGTTCTAAGCATCATTCTAAAGAAGTTGCATCACAAATACGAAATGTTTGAACGTTTCAATAGTTCAATATGAAAAGAAGGACCTACAAAGGGATCAAAATAACTAAAGGATTTTTATGGTGCGATATCGTGCAGTATTGGGGAGAACAGGCTGAAATGACTCTTGAGATTTCTCCCCTTTCACTAACACATAAAACACTTCAGTGATTCATAGGGAACAGACAATCATTAACAGTTTTACTAAGGGATATTTTAAGCATTTTCTTACTTCTGGCCACAAAGTCATCACTTTACAGAGGAAGTTAATACGGTATTTCTAAAACGTAAGTGAATTTTGTTAGGTAAGGGGATGAAACTACTGTCATCTCTCTGAATTGCAATGTTTTGTAGCATTGGCAGTAGGGGAAAAACACGCCCATATAGTTTAACACTTATTCCAGTGCCGAAGACTATGCATGTGTGTTTAATTTTAAAACAACAAAGAAGCATTTGAAGCAATGGACATTTCTGCTGAGTTGAGCAGACACATTCCAGCGGTATGCCATTTTCATTATTAATTCAGTACAATATGCCAAGTTGCTGTGACAGGTACAACCATGAAAGACAAATAAAAGCTTCTTGTACTGGAAGCCCCTTATATGAGAAATGCCTTGACGCAAACTGGAGAAGTTAAATAAAATTTTGTCTCATTTTCTTTAGCAATTCGAAGTTTCAAATTTATACTAAGAAGATAACAAATGCCCTTTTCTATTATGCATACTGTAATATTTTAGAGAAGTAACATTCAAGAGTTCTGAAATATGGACAAATGGACAGGATAGACACATTTACTGTGTTTCTTATAATAATTATTGACAATACTGTCCAAGTGATGCTCATGTCTAATTTTTAAAATGAACTAATACTGGTGGAATGCAGCATGTGACAGTTCCAAGATAGATCCTATGTACCATAATAGTTCTTACATTTTTTTTCTTTAACTTTTGACATTCTGTGTCCTATCTTTCCTCTTCATATATTTTTCTAAATATAGGCTTAGGTCTGCTAATACTAACTTGTAATACATTTTGTTATCTGCTGAATTATAGTACTTTACTCTTGTGTGGCAAGAAAAAAGCAAATTTCTTTGACAGTTGCAGAAAAGCTTGTTTGAGTATGAAGATGTAGTTAAAATTGAATCAAACTAATGCAAGTGTTTCTGAAAATGTAGAAGACTGTACAAATATTTAAATTCTTGCTGGAAACTTTTTCTAGCTTGGACTTAAGAAGTTTAAACATGTATTTTGGTATCAGATTATCTTAATTCAGGAAAAATGTGAACATATGGAGAGACATAATGTTATAACATCTGCATGTTTCCCAAACTACATTTAATAGCATGGTAACCTGCAAATGGCTTTAAAAATCTTAAAAATTGTTGTCCTTATTGGAAATGTGTGTTTAAGAATTAAAGTATCATTCTGATGGCTTGTTACTGAGTTGTAGCAGCTAACTTCAAGACTCACAGTTTTTCAGTTTAGCTTTTCTGAGGACCCTTGTTTCCTTAGTGCTTTTGCATTTAAAGATTAATGTTTGAATCAAAGGCCCTTAGAAGTTGCTAGGTGACTGAACTGAAAGAGTCTAACCAAAGAAGAAAAGCCCTTCTTGAAGATGAACTGAAAAGGGAAGCAAACACTATTTGTTCACCTCACTGCTGCCTCAGCATGAATAGAGAGACCTTCAAACTACAACAAAAGTGTTTATTTGAAAAATAAATACCTTCTTTCTTTCTTTTTTGGCATAGCCTTTGAACGACCTAACTAAACACCAAAACATAGTATTAATGAATTTGAGAACTTACACCTATGTAAGTTAGCTTCTTATGAAAAGAAACATTTAAAATTACCTTGTTCTGAAAAACTATTATGTTGTTACCCTTCTGCAGATAACTCATCTTGAATGTGAGCTGAAGCGTACTATTTTTGACATGTTTTGACATTTGCCTTTAATATCCTCATCCTGGCTAAACTGGGTTATTAGGGAAATCAAGACACAGAGACAATTGCAGAATAGATATCTGAAAAACAAAATAAGGAGCAGTATAAGTAAAAAAATAAAATAATAATAATAAAAAAATCACACTTAGAAGAACATTAATGGTGTTGCTCATGACAGGATTGCTGTCCTCAACTTTAGTTAGAAGACCCATCAGAACACAGAAGAAGGACCAGAAGGATCAAGACAATTTCCAGAACCTTTCATGAGATGATGCACAAGCCATGTGATACACTCACCGCTCTACCATGCTGAGCTACAGCGCACTGCAGGGGTAAAAAAAATTGTAGCAACTTAGCTAAGAGCATTGCTGTACATGCAAAACCAGCTTTTTATGGTCCCTACCTTTAATTCCATACATAGGAGAAACACTCTCGGTATGTTTTTAGGAAACCTTTGACCAAAAATTTCTCTGAAAAACTTGAATGGCTCAGATTAAAAGTTATTTTTAGCTACAGATAGACCTAATACATTTTTTCTTTTGTTCTTAAAAATTCAACATTTATAGAGTGTTGTTACATTAAAATGACATTTTTATATCTTTCAGTTATCAGTCTTGATTACAACCAAAGATGAGGTTCAAACAGACAATTCTTATGTATGCTAAAACTTGAAACTCCATTCTGAAATAATAAGAAAGAGTTTACCCACAAGAATACTTTTGGAATGTTTGTGAGGCTTAACCTTTCTTCCTAAATTGCTTTTGTTGTCATGCCATCCTTTGTTTCCACGGTAGCAGGAGCAAATAGGAATGCGTACTGAGCCAATCTTGTGTGTTTTGTATGGACTCACGTTATTCCTCTAACTCCAATCTGTTCTTTTGTGCAAAAATACCAGCTTTGAGTTCATATAAAACTAGGATACAAGAGTCTCTTCAAATGGTAAGGGAATTTATTTCAATCATTCCTAGATGATAGCTAAAATCAAAGTCAATGAATTAGAGAACTAAAACTGAAGTAGAAACAGCTACAGAACCAATGGCTCAAAATTTACAAAGAATAATACTGTGAAGAGTTCCATACGGGAAAGCATGTTCTTCGGTGTTCAGGTACTTTGGTGGTGACAGCCCTATAAATGCAATTCACTGCATGAATCCTACTGCTTCCCCCAATATTTCAAGACATCTATCGCATCTGAATTCTCCTTACTGGCAGAATATCTGCTCACGCCTGCCAGCTTTGAACAACCAACCCACTATCTATCTCTACATATGACAAAGAAAACTGGGGCAAACATTCAAATTTGACAGCTTGTTGGAGAAGGATAGAGGAAATCAATTAAAAGAGATAGGCAAATATCGTCTCCTCCTCCTCTTCTATCATTCAGAAGAGCCATGACACACTGTACGTTATGGCAACAGCCATGTTTAGTCATCTGGCACCAAAAAGCAAGGCTGAAAGGTTATTGCAAATAACACTCCTGACCCTGCCTAGATAGATTACTTTAAATAAAAACAAAATGTTAATACAGCACTAATTTGTCTGCCAACAGTGTTCAGTTCTTTTGAGACTGGAACTTCGAAAAAGAAAATCTTCTGTAGAGAAGCAGACAAGTAACTGGATTGCAAGTACACAGTAACTTGGCTTTGCTCTGAGGTCATTTTAGAAGTTTAAATTTTAATTAATCTTGTAAAAAGCCTTTAAAAAATCTGCAGCAAGCTAAAGAGCAGAGAGATAGCACCAAGTATTTTATATTTTTGCCTTTGCACAGACTGGAAACAATGCAAATCAACACTTTCATTTAGCTTATCAAGACTGAGAATAAAAAGAAAAGGCACGATCAGGAGAAGGAGGGAGGGGAGAGGGAGGAGAAAAATTTGCTGACTTCTGCACACTACATAGATGAGAAAAATGTTTCCAAATTCTGGCCTCCATAAAGAACTAGATATGTGGTACATGATACTGTGTAGGAAGTATTCTCAGTTTCACTTGTTTAACAAATACAACAGTATTTAATCCAGTCAGTCATATACGGTACAATATAATATGATTAGTTGCTGGAAACAAAATTCGTCTGAAGAGCAAGCTTATGAGCAGTTGAATGTCTTCTCCATTCCTAGATCCAATTACAAAGCTGCCCTTCATTACTTTTAAAACTCTTTCCTGATATATCTGACGGGATTTCTTTCTTCCCTTTTGCACATATCTCTTATATGACTGTCTTCATCTTTCCCACAACATCCTCACTGCTGGGAAATAACTGTCTTTCCTAAATTTCCATGGTGAACTCTCTCATGTTCACTTTACTTTCAAAACAGAATTTCAAGCACTTTTGTAGTCTCCTTTTTTCCCTCCCTAATTAGTTTTGTAACTAAGTATCTTTATTCATAGTTTTCTTGTAGTATTTTCTTTTCCTGTATTTAACTGTGAAAACAACTTGACATACAGCTAGAAAGACACCATACTACATTAAGTCATTCTAATGATGTAATGCCTTAGAATTTCATCAGACAGAAATGTTATTAAAAATAACAAAGTTTTCCATGTATGTTTAGTATTTACCTAATTTCATTTTGGATGTGGTTTTGAAAAACTGTACAGACTGAAATGGTAACCACAATGCCCCATTTAGTTTGTGTTGCCTCAAGAAACAGAATCACAGTCAACACCAGATAAAGCCAATTCAATAGGAAGCAGAACGCTAATTTTGTCTTTCCACATTAATATGGACAATCCCAACAGTACTTGCTTTACTTAATACTAACTAGAAAACATTATGTAAGTCTGTTTAAAATATTCAAATGAAGTTTTGTTACATTTTTATTTAGAGCTAGAACATACGATCAGCTTCGCATTACCAAACTACCTAATTAGCCATCTGCTTCTTGAAATTTTGTTAAATATGTATGATATACTTCTAACAAAAGAGTATTTTATCATCCCATGTAGTCTTCTCTAATCATATTAAAGCGCATGACCAATGAAGCTTTCTCTGTACACAGAACTAATGGGAAACCAGACATCTCAAATAACTTGCAACAATTTCTTGAAACCCAGGAAGAAATATTAAACAAAACAACCACCCACACAAGCTTAACCTTTTGCTCAATAAAAAAAAATGTCCATATGCCATGGCCTACTGCTTTCATTTAATCCTTCACTCCACTATGACACTTAGCTATTTTTTTATTTCTTTCGATTGTTCTCTCAAGACATGAGGGCTCAGAGCACTTGGAACACCAAATGACGCAAAATTTGTATTTCCAGAAATTACTTGTTAAAAGCGAAGAGCAACAAGAAGTTAATTTGCTCACTTCCCAGGTGTTTCTAACTGTCTGAGAAATCCCTTTTTATGAGACCCCACCTGGAGCTGTGTCCTGTGTCCAGCTCTGGAGCCCTCAGCACAGGAACGACATGGACCTGTCAGAGCGCGTCCAGAGGAAGGCCACAAAAAAGATCAGAGGGATGGAACACCTCTCCCACAAAGAAATGCTGAGCGAGTTGGGGTTATTTGGCCTGGAGAAGAGAAGGCTCCAGGGGGACGATATAGCAGCCTTTCAGTACTTAAAGGGGGCTTATAAGAACAATGGGTACAAACATTTTAGCAGGACCTGTTGCAATAGGACAAGGGGTAATGGTTTTAAACTAAAGGAGGGTAGATTCAGACTAGATACAAGGAAGAAATTTTTTACAATGACGATGGTGAAGCCCTGGCACAGGTTGCCCAGAGAGGTGGTAGATGCCCCATCCCTGAAACATTCAAGGTCAGGTTGGACGGGGCTCTGAGCAACCTGATCTAGTTGAAGGTGTCCCTGCTCACTGCAGGGGGGGGTGGACTAGATGACCTTGAAAGGTCCCTTCTGACCTAAACTATTCCATGATTCTATGGTGATAGCTGCAAGATCAAGACTGCAAATGGAACCAAAAAAATCTTTTCTGTGCTGGCACTACTCTCTATACCAAACCACAGGGCTGACTAGAAACGGAAACACAGAATCATAGAATCAGAGAATCATTAAGGTTGGAAAAGACCTCTAAGATCATCAAGTCCAACCATCAACTAACACCACCATGACTCCTAAACTAGGCCCTGGAGTGCCACGTCTACACCTTTTTTGAACGCCTCCAGGGTTGACGACTCCACCACCTCTCTGGGCAGCCTGTTCCAATGCCTAACCACTCTTTTGGTAAAGAAATTCTTCCTGATGTCCAATCTAAACCTCCCCTGTCGCAACTTGAGGGCATTTCCTCTCGTCCTATCGCTAGTTTCTTGGGAGAAGAGTCCAAAGCCTTCTTCACTACAGCCTCCTTTCAGGTAGTTGTCAAAAGCGATAAGCTCTCCCCTCAGCCTCCTCTTCTCCAAACTAAACAACCCCAGTTCCCTGAGCTGCTCCTCATAAGACTTGTTTTCTAGACCCCTCACCAGCTTCATTGCCCTTCTCTGGACACGCTCCAGCACCTCAATGTCCTTCTTGTAGTGAGAGGCCCAACATGTACAGTTGTTGAACCAGTTAGAAAGGAATAATAAAGCATTCTGGCTAAATTTAGTCAAACAATGTAGGTAATATCTTAAGCATTTTCTTCAACAGCCCCCTCTTTTTTTTTTTTTTTTTTTAAGAGTAGCAGTATTCTGAGGAGCAAAGACTCTTATCTAAAACCTGAAGTTTCTCTTTCCATTTTGCTGCTTTACTGATCTCTTAACCAGCAAAGGACCATTAGAGCTCAGCTAAACCAGCACAACAATCCTAATGCTATTAAGCAGACAATCCAATTAAGCCGTTTCCAAGTAGTGTTTTTCATTAAAGAGAGCTGTAAGTGAACAGCAAGCATGTCCATATCTGAAAATCAGTAATGTGAATTTTCTAGAAATAGTTCTGCCAAGGCTTTTAGCTCAATATAAGAACCAAGAGGATGTAGTTTCAGAATATTCATATTTTTAATATTGAGAAGTATTTGTACTCCATGATAAATAACCTTTTTGTGATTTATACAATGCAGTTTGGTCACAGTCAATACACAGCAAAAACATGCTGACCAACATGCACACAACTTACTTTGCCAAAATTCTACTGATATGTTTAATGCCAAAGAATATTATCCTCTAATACACCTAATTCCAATACTAACTTCAACTACATTTCCAGTAGTCATACTTCCACACAGATCATTACAGTATCTGCTCTGTTCCTTAAGAATACTGTTTTTCTCAGATTTATATTTTCAAAAATGAAACCAAAAGAAGTAGGCTTTCTGAGCTACTCATCTGATAGCAGACTGAAAGGTTATCATTGCAGAAAACAGTAGATCCCATAGCACCACTTTTTTTTTTTTTAATACTTTCTATTTAGAGTTGCTTATATGTATAAAATGGGAAGGGTCGAATCAGAAGGAGAGGAGACACGCATACATGTGCAAAGTCATCAGCTAGGCAATGGGATAACCATTTCTTCACTACCAATTAATCCTACAAAAGTTAGTTTGAATGTACTATAAAAGAGAGATCAACCAGCAGCAAGTTTAAGTGTTGGCAGATTGATCACAGAATAGCTAATACATTATTGCTAGTTTAATTATAGTGAAATTCAATTAAATATTAACATTAATGAATTAATAAAGATTTATAATTACAACATTATAAATATTTAATATGTAAGAGGATTAATAAGCCAAAATTTCCTGAACTGTAATACACAAACTCCTACTGGACACAAGATGGAATTATTCCTGCCCAACGCAGGGGGGCAAACAATTGGTGCTTACCTAAATTAAAAAAAAAAAAGCTGTGAATGAGAAAGACCAAGTCTCTGCACTAAGAAGAACAGTAGTGCTTTAGCTGCAGATATCGACATATAAGCATCTCATACCATGTAAGACAATAAGGATGGCCATTTCATGCTGTCTTGATTTTAAGTCAGCTCAATACTTAAGGGTTATTTGGGCAATACAGATGCATTCCTTGCCAAGTAAACTTTAAAGAGCTGGGGAAGACAGGAGAGAATAATTTCTCTTAAGGAAAGATTCTGTGGTATTTTTAGTTAAAAAAAACCCCCAAAAACCCCAGCAAAGAAACAAATAAAAAAAACCCCAAACACCCCACCACACAAACCAAAAAACTTTTAATCATAGATTTTTAACCATCAAGACAAAACAAAACATAAATTGTCTTAAGTACCCCCTACCTGGAAAATGTGAACAATAGTTTCATTACTTATAATTTCTACTAATTTCAGCTTCAATGTATGGCTTCAAGTTTGTGTTCAAGAGATGAAAGGAATGTGCATCTAATTTCATTAAAGAAATAATTTTGCAAATGCAGTCTGTATTGATTGTTTAGGACATCAAAAATCCCAGCTGACATTGTGCAATATGGAAGTCCGAGATGAGTGGTAGCAATGAAGCTATTCAGAAAAAAATAGGAGAGAGGGGAAAACAAGTGAATTTATCAAAATCTTGACACATTTCCAAGAAACAAACACAAAAACCCCTGATCTTGTGCTGAAATCTCATCTGCAAATTCTGCCTTTTCTTGGAGCAGAAAAGATGACTGAATAAAGTTTTAATCATAAACCTATATTTTTAATGGACCCACCAAAGACACTGTCTCTACAAAGTATTTTGAACCTAAATACGGAGCTGTGAGTCATCTAACTTACGAGTAGCTAGCTCCTTTGTCTTCTATAACTCACACATTCTAAGAGAGAAATTATGATGTTGAATGCAAGGACTTTTGCACTCTGAAATTTAGCGTACGAGTAAACAGCTAAGAGGGAATGTTTTCATAACACACTATGAGAAATGCTGCCTATAAAAGCAGTTTTGAGAAATACGGGTGCAGCTGCAAAAGCAGCTTACAGAGCTTAGACAGTATTTTTAATGAAACAGCAACCTAAATCTGCAACCTAACTAGCTCAATATACCTGTTACAGTATTTTTTGTTCAGCTTCATAGAAAACAATGATAGCTAATGTAAAAAGAAACTCTACCAACACACTTCTTCAGGGATATAATACAGAAAGACCGCAGATTTATGAAATCTTTTGCCTAAAATTTTCAGATAAAGAAATTCTCAAGATAAACCAGCAGTTTGACAGCTTTAAAAAAGTTCTGACAATTTTTAAGTTTGTTTACACTACCTCCTAGAAAATACTTTCTTTCATATGAAAAATACATTTCTAGTTAAACCCCACTGCTTAATTTCTATTAGAAACAAGTGACCAAAGGATATCATGTTCTTCTCAAAAACCCAGTAACATTCAATCACTAGGCCAACATCAAAAAACCCCCACCAACTCCAAATTTTCCTTGAGACTAATAATGCAACACAAGCCGGGGTGGTGGTGATGGGTGAACACATGGGACATGAATGCCAGAATATCATGTCATATCCCTATTTAAGCTACGAGGAAAGTCACCGCTCATGGGACGTACAAGACATGGCTAGAAGACAGAAGAGTTTACAAGCAAACTACAACTCTGTTTGATCAACAAGACCATTCCTGATTTATGCAACTAGAAAGTCAGAGAGCTACAGAAAAAAATTCGTCATTTAGCACAACAGAGTAGTAATAAAAATAATGTTTTTATATTAAAAAAAATTATGAAAACACCAGGTAAAGAAAACAAAGAACATGAGGAATTCAAATGAACTTTTCAATTTGTTTCTGTAGATAAAGAAACATCATTAGGACTAACATACATTTCTCAACCCTTTTTTTTTTCCCAGGCACATCATCCAGGAAATAATATTGGTTATTTGCTTGATTATATATCTGGGTTTGTAAAGGCAGTAAAGATCCCAATCGTGCACCCTGGACACCTCCTCATGCAAAGGATTTCCTCAAGACTGGGCCCTGTACTTCTGCATACCACCCAAGGACACAGGCAACTCATGGCATTGAAATACATGAACTGTTTCCATGTTACAAAACAGAAGCACTGCATCATTTCCAGAACTGACCTCTGCAGCTCAGCCCATGGTACCACCAGTAACCCACACTATCAGCCTAGTTTTATTGAATGAAAAGTAGTAGGATTAGGTTGGGCCAGTGTCTGGCAGCCAAGCAAGTAAGACAGCCTAAGGCACACACAAATTGCAATAAGGGAAATTCCAACTAGATATTAGGAAAAATATTTTCACGATGAAGGCCGTCAAACACCGGAACAGCGATGCTCTGTTGCTCAGAGAGGCTGAGAAATCTCTGTCCTTGGGGATATTCCAACTCCAACCAGACATGGCCTTGAGCAAACCAACAAAACTTCAAAGCAGATCTAAGTTCGAGCTTGGCCCTGCTTTGAGCAGGGGGCCAGGCCAAATGACTTCCAGAGGTCCCTTCCACCTCCATTTATTCTGCGTTTCTATTCCATATCACAGTTTCACGGAAAAGTAAAAGGCGGGGGTGAGGGAAACCAGTTTACTCTCAAAATACTCTGCAGCTTTAAAGCAGAGTGATTCAAAAGGTCAGATTATTAGTTGGGGAAAGGAAAGAAATGTCATGTTCTACTTTCATTACCGCCCACTGTAACTGTACACTAACTGTACACTTGACTGATATTCACAAAGCATATGAAGAGTCAGATCAAAGTGTAATCTTCAGCTTCTACTGGCAGTGTTGCCTGTACTACTGGCTTATCTATTAATTAGAGAAGATGGTAACAGCACAAGAATACAGTTCAGTTGTATTCTTAGATCATTCACCATCTCCCTTTTTTTATGTACTTACTATTAAACATATGTATTAGCATGTATTAGCACCGCCAATGTTGGTGTCATAAAGTCTCTAAAAATGTCAGAAAAAATTAGTGATTGGATACAGCGAAGAGTTCATAGTGCTGCAGCTGATTTTAGTACAGTATCACAGAAATGCTGTGGTACATTATCTTCATGGATATCTGCACTAAGCAAGGAGTTGATACACCTCCAAGCGCCAAGGTCTGAGACCACTGGCAGGGAGCCTGCCTGGCTTTTGTGCAGCAGTACTTACCAACTCACATGAGAATGCTGTATTTTGTCCTTACTATTGGCCTCAGTTTTAACTTTTTAATTTCTATCATTAGTGAATAGTAGGGTAGCATGTCACCCATAAGCCACAGGCTTAAGCTGCTATAAACCCATAAGCTGCTATAAACCGTCACACACTCAGCACTTACAAGAACTGCCAAAACCTAAAGCATAATCACACTAGCACAATCACTCTGTTTTGATCAACTCAAAAAAGCGATTTCTTTTGTGAACACTGACAAAAACTAAATTAAAGAAGGACAAGGGAATGATACTGCAACATCAACTGTATGGCAACAGCCAACTGAAGGATTTATTCTTGTTCCACATAGATTTATATGCATTACAACTTCCGTACATAAAGTGTCATTACATGTTACTTCCTGGATTACTGACATTCCAGCCAAGCATGGCATGGCCTGATGTAGTTTTCAAAGGCTGCAAGCAACATAATTGCCTTGTTTGGTTTTGTCCATGCTTCACATTACCTTCACCACAACATTTACGTTTAAGCAATATTACAAGATGCAAATATATGCAGTTGTAAGTCAAGCATAACAAACTACAAAAACATTCATAAGACTGCCTGACATACCCATAAGGGGATACACCATATTCTTGACAACAGAACTACATAAAAAAAAGACAGCAATTATTTTCTTTTAAAACAAATGCAAAAACTGCTTGCAGTTAAAAAAAAGTACATGTGAGAACATCCTCCTGTTTCCAGTTTCCCATGCATATGTCTTCAAAGAAAGGTCTTAATTGTGCTATAAAAACTGTATCAGGGAAAATTAATACATATGAAGAGTGTAAATGCTGCCATAATTGATTGTGATAACTCTGCTACAAAGGAACCTGAGCAAAATACACCTCAGTGCACATTGAAATGACTGCAGCTCGCTAAAGGTGAATTTGGTATTGCTAAAACTAGCAGGCTCAGGTGGTAGCATATTTGTTTCTGCAGAAGAGGGTAACTCGGTTTCAGTTATAAAACCTACTTGAGAGGCTGGATAAATACTTGGCTGACTAGCCCGTGACTTCATTGGGAGTGGTAGTTTAAACCTTGGTACTTCTACTATTCGGAGTCACTGCAACGCATCTCCTAAAGCTCAGTAAAGACTGCATGCAATTACTTCCACGTGTTCCTAACTCTCAGCATACAAGGAATTCCATGTAAGAATGAGACTCTTCATAAGCCTGCTGTTAGGTACATACCAAATCAATTTGCTAGATCACAGGCACAATGTTCAGTATCTTGCAGATTTGAGTTCAGTCCCAGGAATTCAGCAACTCATGAAACACTGTGTAATTTGAAAAAAACCAGAAAACAGATGTTCTGGAAGTTAACAAGAAGGGAGCAAATGTAAAGAGAGATAGGACAGTGTCCCCTAAAAAAAACTTCTCTCACGGAAAAAAAGGTGATATATATTGAAAAACTGGGTATCAGTTACATCACCCAGTGCACCTTGATGGTACCCTGCTTTACTGAAATGTACTTACATCATTAAGACTGCTCCCATTTTAAGTACTTTGCTAGGCCAAAAGTGTTTGGATTCTGTTATTTAAGATCTGTTCCAAACAATGAAAAACAGTTACTTCAGATAAAATGCTTTCACTTTATCTCAATAGCTTGAAAAGCCAATGCTATACTTTTCAAATTAAACAAGTATGGCAGTAATTAAAAAACAAACAAAAACAAAACCCAAAAACCCCACAACAACAAACAAAACCAAAACTCACTGAGTCTAAAGATATGTTAATGTTTCTCAGAGAAGTCAAACAGCAGAAGAGAAATCTACACCGAGGTTGCACATAATGCTGATTTTAAATAGGCAATGCAATCTTAAACGATTACAGAATATTTCACTTCAATTAGTCAAGAAATAAGTAATTGCAGAACACTAAAAACTTTTAAGAACTGTTTTTGATCCCTTAAACTTTTCTGACTAGTTGATGATTAGTAATTATTTTAAGCTCCAAATGCAACCATGATTACACAGCTACATGCATAGCTTGAACAATGAAATGAATCTACACTCCTGACCTCCCCATCTCATGTTGCAGTGTTTATCTACAGTACATTTTCTTATTTTGAAGTAAGTCTAGTCATTTTTCCCAGTCATTTTTCAAACAGCTAAAGAAATAATGAAAAGAGATCAATCAACATGTTTGTATTCTATTACACTGACTTTGAGGTTTGAAACACAAATGGTTCAAAATGTACCAGGTCTTATTTTCTATTTAACAAATAATGATTTCTCTCTGTATCACTAATGGAGCCTGAAATTAAAATGGATTTTTAGCTGAGCTCCTGTTCATACGCTGGTGTCATCACCAATACCAGCCTCGCTCTAGGAACAAGATTTATCTCAGCTATCCATTATACGGAGGCAAGCTGCTTATAGAAAGCACCAGGCATATTCCCAGGAGTCCCACAAACAGAACCAAACATCAGGGTTACATAAAGTTCGAGATTCTCTAGGACTTGACTCATTGGGATTATAAACCTAAAATTAGGTCAAACTTGGAATCAAACTACCGCCAGTACTGAAAGCAATAGCTTAACACTGTAATTAGGGTTAAATTCTCACATAGGTTTAGTTTCTCTAAGATACCTTAAGCACACTGTAAGCATTCAAACCCACTTGTACAATGGAGAACCCGAGCATCTTTATCACAACACAAGTGATGCTGTAGTTCTACTACAAATCACTGCCAAATTTTGCATTACTTTCAGATGCCTTTAGTGCATGTAAGCAAAATACAATAGCTTGCCTGGAGCTAACTGCACAAGGTGTACAATTTATAAACTTAGTCTAGGAAAACAGTCTGTATCAACGTAGTTCAGTCGCCACTTCCTGAGACCTTGCTTTCAGTGCAGGGGAAGATACAGGGCAATTCTTTTTCAAATACCACATAATCTGAATATTTTAAAAACAGCACAGAGTTTTGTCATTGCATCTCTAATGTATCCAATGGATGGGAGTGTCTGCACCCCTCCAAACACAGAGCTCTTAAAAAAAAAATATTCCTTGAAACAAGTTACAGAGGAAATAAGATTGGGGGAAAAGCAGCTCTAGCAAACTGTTTAAATCCTATCTGTGTTTTTTGCACAAATAAGAGTCTTTATACAACCACTCTCCTCCCTTGCCCCACAACTTTCATTTAGGAATGAGAGCACTCCCTTCTTTATACCTCATGGACATACTCATTTTAGGTCTGTTTCGCATAAGAAAATGAAAGGACTGAAAAAATTCAGCAAGAAAACATCAAAGCCAAATTAAGGAGCATGCTATATTTTAATGAATATAAAATAACATCAGATATAGACTTTCAACACCTCTGTACATGGTTTTTACAAGTTCATGAGACACATTTATGCCCCAAAGTGTCCTTCTACAAATTAAGGAAGGTACTTATTCTGCTTAGAAGACCTGAAAGAAATCAGTAAGGAGACAAAAGTATGCAGCTTTTACCTGCCTACAAGACTGTTAAGTTCTCTTAACCAGTGCAATTGTTCTGGAAAAGGTCTACATAGCAAGACCACAATGAAATAAAAAATAAAGTGACATAAATAGGAAAGGTTTATCACAAAACAGAAGATACATAAAAAGAGTAAAAATTCTAAAATCATGCAGATTGTCTGGTGTTGTTCCCAATGGCCCGATTTTAAGAATTTAATCCAGGACATACCTTCTTTCTGAAAAAGAGGCTGATCAGGTTAATGCAAGGATAGCTACACAGCTGTTAAGAGCATAGCCTTTGAAAGCATGTTATAAAACAAAACTGATTTCACAGGGGCCAACTATTTTACCAATAATGTTTAACATTCTCCATCAAACTAAGCAGTTTATTGTAGGATTACAAGAAGATTACTGAAATGCATCATATAAAAAACCCCTCCAAAACAGATTTTGACACAGTGACAGCCTGTAAGGAGGAAAAACATATGAAATCTGGTAAAAAACTTAGAGCCTTTTTACTCATGCTTGAGTCTTCATATGATCATATTTTTATATTTTCACTAATATAGCAGCTTCTATACATTACAATAATAGGATTTTAGTTTCAATTAATTTTTCCATCTCATATTATGAGCACTTACTAGCTCAATGAAAACTTATTAGCTGAATATAGCAAAATCCTACTTAATTAGGAACAGAGGACTGAAAAGAACCTCCAAGGGTAATTGAATCCAGTTCCTTGCCCCTACTGGCAACCATGACACAATTCTTTTTGGAAGGTCATATTAAAATCACTTCGTATCTTGGTCTGCTAATCTCTTTGGAAAGCTATTCCAGGACAACTGTCTTCCAATAGTCAGAAGACCTGCAATTTTCATCCTACACTTATTAACGACAAATATATACTTATTTGTCCTCAGATTAACACATGATCACTGTCACAAATGATATAAGTACTTCCGAGATAAGTGTCACTAGCAGCATTGTAAGTGAAAAAGAAAAAAAGTACATGATAGAAATAAAAAGCATATCAGTGCTGAAATAACAGATTGTATTTTAAATGTACAACAGTAGTCTTCAAGTACTCAATGAAAAAATATCTTTAGCATCTGTCAACCAATTCCAACAGTTCCAGAGCACAACAATAACAAAAGCAGTAAACAAGCAGCACGGGATAAAAGCAGGTGGTAGTACTACCGGAAAGGTAATTCATAATTCTAAAATTGTTGCTGAAAAGAAAGAACAAAACTTTCAGATCTTTCATTTAAAATAATTAGAAGCTAATAAGCTCTCCATTAATTTTTTTTTTTTTTTTTTTTTTTTTTTTTTTTTTTTTTTTTTTTTTTTTTTTTTTTTTTTTTTTTTTTTTTTTTAGGATGGCAAAATCTGGTGAAAAATCTAGAGCACATCATCTAAGAGACTTAAGGTTTTGCAACACTGTCAAGGAGATACACAGCTCAGAATAACCATAGTTACAAGGACCTTTATACTTGAATAGATAGTTGATACTTGAATATATACTTGAATATATCTTGTATACAAGAATCTATACCTTTATATATGCAGAGAGCACTATATAGAGTATTTGGTTGGAAACCTCTCCATTTATGGTGTTTAGTTAATCAACATTTGTTGGCTGAAGTAACTATTGCTTTAACCATGTAGGTTCCCACATAAATTACCAAATACTGCAAAATATACACATAATGAAGTGGTCACGAACACAGACACCTTCCCCTCATTTAAATTCAGGCTTTTTTAAATACCAAAAACACTGCCACATTCTTCAGTTTCACACACTTCATAGCTTCTCCTCTTTAAAACTTCCTGTATTAAACACTGTTATGGATTTCTACTCACATTGAACAGGGAAAACTACAAAGACAATAATTAAGTTTTCCAGTTTAACACTGCCTTAGTCTTCTTACATCGTATATTTAAAGATATTAATAGAGGCCCTAAAAATAAGCATCATACAGAACAGCCAGGAGAGATACCTAATACTCAACAAAATGCAGTCAAGGGGATGAGCACCACAGCTATTTTTAGCAAGAATAAAATTTTCTTTTATATAGGAGTTAAAAGGCTAACTAATTTTGTGGGGAAATGAAAAGGCTGAAAACAAAGTACATCAAACATGTTATAACCGGCTGGCATCTGGGGGTATACCTCACCTCCCTGGCACATGGCATTCAAGTAGGTGAACACTATTTTCGGCACCGCTCATTTCAAAATTTTGCTCCACTTAAATTGTGAAACGTATCACTTCTAGGCCACCCAGCAAGAGCATCAAAGAGGAGGAGAAATTACAGTTGCAATTAAAAATAAATTTATATATAAACCTAAATGTATCTGTATTCAAACATTATATATGTATAAATACTATATCAATATTCCACAGGGTCAACACCAGTGGCTCATCAACTAAATCAAATACAAAGGAAATCTTCATGTCTAAACATTTTAAGGCTTTGATATTATTTAAAATTAAAACAAAGAATCAAGAAATAAATTGATTCATTTCAGAATATTAAAAACTACAATATTTGGGGAAAAATGTAGAAGTTTTTTCTAATGTGACTCAAACTTGATTACATCATGATTTCAAATGAATATTATTTCAGTCTTAAATGCTACAATTACACAATAACTTGAATACAAATAAGCTCTGAAAGATTAAAAAAAAGATGAGAGATGACAGCACTTAGTTCAACCAATTTAACTTCAAAGATAACTGGTGAGTTTATTCCCTAGATTTGAGCACAGAATAAAAACTTCAGCTGTGGAATATTCTAACTAAATATAGATTATTATCTAGTATAAATGAGTATTCTGTAGCATA
This sequence comes from Fregata magnificens, assembly GCA_013389945.1. NCBI lineage: Eukaryota > Metazoa > Chordata > Aves > Suliformes > Fregatidae > Fregata > Fregata magnificens. The sequence goes on from WAAD01009145.1 coordinate 304,431, forward strand.
TTTCTGAAACATTTTGAAGACAAAGTAAGTTTCAACAATAGTTAGTTATGAATTTAACTACCTTGCACCTAAGCTTATGTAAATGACTAAGACAACAGAAAAATAAATCACAGCAGGAACAGATCTTGGGAACTTTTCCACGAACAGACTGATAACAATACAGAAATAAAAAACAATTTGCTTCATTCACACCAGTGTGTAAGCACTGCATTTCTTTTAGTTTCTTAAAATGATTCCTTTCAGATTGTTTTTTGTTAAGTAAATTTTTTCCCCCCAACCATTCTACACATGGTCAACACAAAGCAAGCTTCAGTGTATAGCTTTTATTACCATCACTATTAAACTCAGGATAAGAAATCTTTAATTGTTGTAACAGTCTTGAAGTAACCTACTTACAGGATAACTGACAAAACAGAAAGGAAAACATTTACATGAGAAAAAAAATCAGCAGCAGTATTCAAACAACATATCACAGAGAATCATAGAATCATAGAACCATTAAGGTTGGAAAAGACCTCTAAGATCATCAAGTCCAACCATCAACTAACACCACCATGACTCCTAAACCAGGCCCTGGAGTGCCACGTCTACACCTTTTTTGAACGCCTCCCGGGATGACGACCCCACCACCTCTCTGGGCAGCCTGTTCCAATGCCTAACCACTCTTTTGGTAAAGAAATTCTTCCTGATGTCCAGTCTAAACCTCCCCTGACGCAACTTGAGGGCATTTCCTCTCGTCCTATCGCTAGTTTCTTGGGAGAAGAGTCCAACACCCGCTTCACTACAACCTCCCTTCAGGTAGTTGTAGAGAGCGATAAGGTCTCCCCTCAGCCTCCTCTTCTCCAAGCTAAACAGCCCCAGTTCTCTCAGCCGCTCCTCATAAGACTTGTTTTCTAGACCCTTCACCAGCGTCGTTGCCCTTCTCTGGACACGCTCCAGCACCTCAGTGTCCACACAGTCCAGTCAAATATTTAATTATTTCCAACAGCTAACACCTCAGAGTGTTAACAGGAGTGAAACAAGGTGTTTTAAATCACCTTTTTAATTCCTTTTATAGTTTCATAAATGGAACATATAACCCTGTAAAATAATCCACTGAAATTTTTAATGAGGAGGAAGTACAAGATGACACACACAGTTACTGCTCATTCAGAACTATCTGCACAGAAACAAACATTCCAAGTCCCAAGGAGAGATTATCTGGTACCAAGATGAGGCTGGCAGTATCAATAGTCCTTAGTTAATTATTTCTAAAGAGTAATAATTAATGTCTGGGGGAGGTGGAGTGGTTTGCTCCAGATCTTCCTATGCAAGATATTCAAAGTCTTACCTCTTAGAACATGAAGAATGTTTCCCTTGGCAGAGGTGCTCTACAGGGAAAAGTAAAAAATTCTCCTTACAAGCTAAAAATGGCATGGCTTTAAAGTGTCAGTTCCTAAATGTTTTAAGTATTTTATTTAAATAAGAGAAACAAAATAGATTGTAAGCATAATGCTCATTTTTCACATTTTTATCCATTGTTAAAGGAATAAAAGCAAGGCAACTGAGGGCTGGGGGCAACGGTGCTCAAACCGCCATAAGCAGTGCTAAGAACTGATGCTTTCTGATCCAGGCCTGACAGACCCCAGGCACATTCGGGTGCAGAGCAGCCCACAGAGCGAGGTCTGAGGTCCAGTGTAAACTGGCTGCCAGACAGCTACTCAGCTTCTCAGGCAGGTTCTACAGCTTGTGTTGAATGCTGTGCTGCCAAAGCTACACTGATACTGATACCTGTACTGCCTGATAAGGTCAACCTGATCTACACAAGCTGCAATCCCCACAGGAAATGCAGTGCTTACACACGGGTGCCTCTCCCAGCCTCGGCTCTCCACTGCAAAACAGGAGATAATAGCATTTCATCAGGAGGGCTTGAAGGGATTTGTAAATTTGGGGGTTCTTTCATATCACATTAATCTTCTATTACTATAAAGTATTTCAGATATATCTAGCGCATACAGCAACTAAACTGCACTTATATAGCACTAGGTTGCTCGCAGAATCTCTTACTGATAAACAACGTAACACAGAATGCTGTTCAGGCATGTTAAACTTAAACCATGTTCCAATACATTAAACGCCCCACGAAGAGTGCCAGAGTTTTCCTACATTGCACATCATAAAGTTACTCTTCCTTATAAGATATCCGTAAATAAAAGGCTGTAACGTCACAATATACACAGTAGGGGTTCCTAGGTTATTTTTTTAGCCCAGACCAGCTGACTGTTGTAGTTCAGAGTGTGATTTGTTGGGAGTAATAAAAGAAAATTAATCTGATAGTAAAGTAAGGAAAAAGATGGAGGTCAGATGGAATTTCATTATAAATTGATTTCTAATAATAATATTAAATGACTACACATAACATTTAAAGAATCAAAAAATTGTTTCAGAATAAATTTCTAAAATATTTTTTGTTTATGCAAAAATGACTGCTAGTGGCAAAGCAAAATAACAGAAGCCAAAGATCCTGCCATTTACTAATTGCATTTTTGATGAAAGTACTATCGTGCAAGGCTTTTATGAAATTAAATAGCACAAACTATATTTCACTTATTGCTAATAATAAAATATGAGTAACTGAAAAAAAATAATGGTCTTCCTAAATACTCAACAAGAACTTGAAGGAAATACTTCATTTCAAATAAAATCTGAATAGTGGAAAAAATAGTGAAATATAAACCTGAAATTTTTCAAATACATGCAAAACAACATCCTGTGGAAGTTTTAGTGTCTTGGAATACATCCCTTCTCGAAGCTTGACATTCAAAGTGTTCTAAAAACACAGAAGACCTGTAGCAAAGTGTAAACCCAGCTGTCTGTACACTCCAGTAACCACTGCCTGCTATCCTGAGAGAGGATGCCCAGGCAGGTTCCCAGTGCTCCTGTTCATGGCACTCACCCTCTGCCAAGGCTCCTCCTGTTCTCTTCTCTGCCTCCTGTTTCTCGTTTCCTTCTCCTACATTTTCACGTGAATAACTATTATGATGGCATAAATTCAGGGCAGGTAAACACTTGCCAGGCACAAATCCCTTCCAGGGTGGGAGAGAAGAGAATTAGCCCACACAAGTTTCACCCCAGAAGTTAGAACTATCTGGGCTCTAGAGGCAGGGTAGGGCAAGCCGGGGCATTTCAGGCTAAATTCTTCTGCCCCACTCCTCCAGGCTCCAGCACAGTCTTGCAAGGAAGCAGGCTGGTATGCAAGCATTTGCCATCTCCAAGAGAAGCTATGTACTCTCCCTCCAGCTTGAGAGCTGCTGAACTAGAAAGAATCTGACTCAAATTCAGGTCAAAGAAGGAGCTGAAGATGAAAAAGGTGTTCCAGGATGAAAGAAGCGATGTCAATAAGAGCAAATACTTCTAGAACTGAGAGGGTTTATAGCTATGTTATATGCTGTATTTTTAATACATCTCTGTTTCATTCCATCAGCTTCAAATAAGGAAACATCCCAAAGATGGTGATAGCATGCTGAATTTGTTGCTATCTGCAGAAATTAGTTACTATAAATAGTTTTTTCCAGGCTTTTTAAGACGCAGCTGTACCAAGTTTCCACCAGAATAAAAATCGCTAAGACATCAATTTACTGCATCTTTGCCTATTCCAAAGGTTGTGACAGTATCCCACCACCATCCCATTTTTTTCTGAAGGTACCCTGGTCACACGTTTTAATCTTATTCTCTTTAAAGACGGAATCACCATCTGCAACAAGCTTTTAAAATGTTTCTTCTCTATAAACAGAATCCAGTGATGATAACAAGATTTTGCTAGTATGACTGGACAAAATTTTGCTGTGTTAATCATGACCCAAAACCAGTGCCATGGTCTAGAAGGAGGATTCTCAATTTCAGAAATATAGTACAAACCACACTCTAACCTTAACATATGTTCGCCTCTTCAGCCCTTACACATAACCTTTCAGATGCAAACAGTGATTTAACAAAGCCAGGGTAGTAGACACTGTCGGTATCCATAATAATTTGCAAAAAATCTCAGACCCACATGGATTTCCTAAATTAAATCTTGTAATGGACTAAAACAGAGGAAGCAGCACACTGACTTTCCAACCTAAGTACCTAAAATCTTTTAACTATGAAATCAGAATTTAAATTCACACCTGTCAAGCAAGTGATAAAATGACAATACTGGAGCAGTGACAAGCTTGGGTCTGGCACGGGCAGGGTTGTTGCAGTTTACAGAAACTCATGACAGAACTGAATTAACGCCAGCTAAATGGATGATCTTAGGAACAGATTACTCAGGAGCAAGCAGCCATTGAAAAAGGTATCTATTATACATCTGTTCTCATTTAAACAACCCTTGAGTCATGTAGTGTCCTACAGAAGGCAAAAGAGGTTTAGAAGAGAATACACTTCCCCATCAGAAAACTACATGGAAGATAACATACTCATTCTTCAGGTATAACAAGTTATGAAAATAATTCCTCATTGAAAGCCCAAATTAACTGACACTGCTTTAGACAATGACCTCCTCTATAATATTCCACTTGAAAAACCACAACTTCCTACCAGCCAAAAAACCCCACACCACATTCTGCAGAATAAAGAGCAAGGGCAAAGACAGGAGAAGCTCTGATGAAGCAACTACAGTACAGTACAGACTACTGTATCACTGCTCTGAATTGCACTGTTCTGTTCCTATACTGACTCATCCCTTTAATATTTAAACTCCTTGGGACAAGGATTCTTGTAAAGCATAAATATATCTTTGCACAAGACTCTGTACAACAATGATGAAAAATAAAAAAGTCCTGTCTTACATATTTATCTTGTGTCCTTGATTCTGACACAATCTGTGCAACCTAAGCACTGCAAAATGTCACTGTTTTACAGGTGGAGACAGTCTTAGTCTAACACACAAATGCGACTCAATGCAATTACATTTTTAATGTTTTGGAAAGCCTTAAATCAACGACAGAAATGCAGAGTGTTACTGTCTAAAGACAACATTTAGAAAAAAGAGACATTTTTTGTTCAGAGTACCATAAGCATGTCATGATCTGCAAGTCCATGTGTGAAAAGAAAGCCTAAGGGTATGCATACATAGGTAGTAAGCAAAACTAGAACATCTGGATCTCTGATAAATTTCTGCCTTTTAAACATATCAGTAATCTGTAAGTAAAAAGTTGTGTTATCAGAGATCTTGGTATTTTCTCAGGAGACAGCATAGAGATTTTTTTTAACCCTAAAATAAAACAAAACACCATCTTCACAAATGCCTCTTTCCATAAAACTAATCTGGAGACACAGGCGCAATTTTAAAAAACACACTGGTTTAGTGCATTCTTCTAGAGAAAGCTTAGAGTTTCCCATCAAGCCAAAAACTGTTTTGGACACAGCTGTTTTGAAGCCGATAAAACTATGACATTTTAAGTTGTTCAATAGAATCTTTGTGTAAACTGGTCTCATGAGATAACTTAATAAATAAGATATACAGAGAGAGGTTTTCCACATCCCAACTCAACTTGAAAGCAATTCACATTTTAAAACCAGCACTGACTAATTTTAGAACTATTCTGCAGATACTACACGTGTTAAATAATACCCAGTGTTCTAGCTCCCCTAAAACCAAAGTCCAAAATATGCATTAGCAAAAAGATTTTTCTATTTTCAGTCTGAAATTTTTGAAGGATCCATTACCAAGAGTGCTGAAAGAAACTGACGTTTTATCCTGTGTTAACAAGTAATACAGAACTCATCTTCCTTCAGGGCTTCCACTTCAAGTGCCACATCAATGCTTTGCAAAGTTCTGGTGCTGTAATTGCCACTACGCTTTTAAGGACAGATAAGTGAGGCTTGTGGCACTCGTGCAGAGAGAGCGTGAGATGGCAAGGAAGGGAAAAGGCTGGGAGCACTTGCATCAGGGCTACACGATAGGCAACTTCAGAATTAGGACATGCTGTTATAAAACACAGTAGGACATCAATTTCTAAGAGCAGACATGTGGCCTTGAAAAGCATCCTCATGGCAACATGGATTATGCCATTAAAACAAATTAATAAAATATCAAAGTTGAGGGCTAAGCAAATGTTAAAGGGTTGATTCATAGTCTTAACTCTTGGAAAGCCACATATGCACTTAGGCTACTGCCCACCAACTTGCACACAGGCAGATTTCAAACTGACAGAAAACCCGAACAGACTACAGAATTCACTTACGCAATAGTCAGAGAAACAAAACAGTTGGAGAGAAGCCACACGAGCCCAACCCCAATGAGGTCTGCTCGGATTTCTGAAGAGAGCTCATTCACATGGTCCACACTTTGTTGTGTAGCACAGCTGTTTCTAAAGACACTCCCCATTCTAGTAATGTTTTTCCCATCCTATTTCACAAAAGACTTAAACATATTTCCAACAGATGCATTTTGTACTCCAGTAATTTAGTGATATTTCCTGATGACTGGTTAACACAAAAGCTGTAGCTGGTTGATCCAAAGATTGCATCTGTTACCCTGCATCTCACCATCAGGTCAGAATGAATTTCTAACTGCAGAAAAAGATACCACAGAAGAATAAATTACTCTGTTTTCAAGCCTCAACCTAGGGATAGATAATTTGCCTGAGCAACAAGAGCTAGAATTAAGGGTTCTANCTAGCACAACAGAAAATACCTCTTGATCATTTTCTCAAGCAAGACCATTCTCTTTGCCATCACCTGTTCGATTTCTGTCATCCTCTTAATTTAATTAACTGCGTACAGCAAAATAACCTGAATGGAAGGACTCATTCACCCTAAAACTCAATAGTAACTACAGACAGAAGTTGGTTCAAGGAGCAAGTTTCTCCTACCACAACACACATACCCAGAGCCATCACCTGANTACATACACAGGCACAACACACATACCCAGAGCCATCACCTGAGCTTTCCTTACACGCAACAGCACAACAGGAAAGTTACATATGAAGTGATGAGGACTTATCTGCTGAGAACAAGTTTTAAGTATATCATATTCTGCTCCATTGATAACTATATCCTAAAATAAGAGGGGGGAAATGAAAACAAAGAATCATCTCCATATCATTAAGCCTGGCAGAACTCTATTTGTTCAATTTTAAGAGATATTATCATGCTATTAAATTGAAATTTCAATACCGAACTCAAGCAAATAATTTCCACTTCAAAAAAAACCACATATGGAAAGTGATAGATAATATGTGCACGTATCAGCACACCCAGTGTCTCTCTAGGTTACTAAACCTTCTGTATCAAGGGCATCTCACTTCACTAAATATTAGCGCAGAATATTCTGCATAATATGAGGCTTCAGTTATTCAGAGGATCTCTGCACTGCAAATAAAAATAAGTATTAAAGCCTATACTATTAACTACAGATGAAGGTCAGATCCCAACAGTTGTTCCATATAGAGCAACGTAATAGATAGACGTTCATTGAACACAACACTGATCCGTTCATACAAAGCAGCTTGCAAGATCCAGGCTTTAAAATACTAAGAACATTGAACATTTATTAGCTCCACATGAATACAATCCTACACTCTTACAAAGAGTACCCCTGACTGCAGAACTGATATGAACGGCGTTTTGGAAGTTCTGGAAATACATCAGTTATGCTACCTGCTGGCCAGCCTAGTTTCAATTCTCTACACTTCACTTTTGATGGTTCTAAAACTAACCCTACTGATTTTATCACTGATTTCCTTTTCATTTTGCCATGTTAAATGTCAAGTGATCCATATGTCTGACACTGCCCTTTTAATTATTACAACAAAAGCTTAAAGATGGTACCACACCCATCCCCCCACCTCTTCAAAGCAAGGCTCAATAAAACATAGGCAATGGTAAGAATTCAAAGGTCAATGTTTGCATAAGTTGAATAAAAGCCAAGAAAGAGCAAGATTTATTAAAAATTTAATTCTACAGTAAGTTCTACAGTTAGTACCCTTTCTAATGTATTGATTTAAATTACAAAATAAGCTCCACGGATAGTGTTTAGGACTTCATTAAAATATACTGAGCATATTTATCAATGCTTTTTGCAGAAAGCTTGTTATAAAAACCTGCATAAGCCCAATTAGACCTGCCTAATACATTAATGATGTATTGATCATTGTATATCAATGATGATGTGATGAAGTCTTTTATTCCCCTTCATCAATCTTCAGCTACACATTTACTTAAATAATCAATACTTCAAAATTATGATGTGTCCATAAATTGATGGCCTTGCATCAATGAATTTGTTCACTCAATATCTTCTAACATGAAGTCTCAGTCACTGTCAGTCACATTAACCTAACCACCCACATTTTATTGTTCTGTTATCAGGATTCAAAAGCACTTAAGATGACAGTAGCAGTAAAACGCCTTGGGACTTTATATGCCCGTTATGGTGACTGGGTTGTTTAAAAACTGGAGCTGTAGTTGCAGCATATGATTATAAATGTGCATACCACCACCACCACAGACCCAGAGATATATTTGTAATATAATGCATTTATAGTCAAAAATGAAAATGACACCTGGCCTTGTACCAGGTTTAAGAATATACAACATAATTCAGGTTTTGCAAAGTGTTCAAAGAAACCCAAGCTCAAGCTTAATTAAATGCTTAAATTAAGTGAACTTTATACAAACATGACAACTAAACTGTTCCTCGTTACGCAGCATGAGGAAGCTGACACAAGACCTCAGTTTTGCAGAAATCTTCGAAATAAGTTTTGCTGACTTCTACAAATATGTCAACAAGGGCAGGCATCAGTTTTACAGCCTCCGAGATCTATCAGGACACCTGGATATCTAAGGCAGAACAAAACACTTAAAAGTACTACTCAGTGAAACAACTGGCAATAGCACACAGAACACCAGAGCATAAAATCATCTAATACACTAGCATCCTGTGCAGTTGGCATAACGACTGTACGATCTCTTAGGAAACAATACCACTTCTAAGAAAAATGTATAAAACATATCCACCACTTGCACTTTAAAACCCTCTTCAGCAACTATGCTGTTTTTCAATGCTCCTTTTTAGAGGTAAATCGGGCATATTACTGCATAGGCAATTCAGAAACTAACACTAAAGAACCTATATTATTTGTACCAACATATAGGTCAGATTTGGACAAGCAAATAGCAACACAAAGAAATAAATTACCATGAAAAAAGCACCACCTTTTTGCCCACTGATACGCTGGGATAAGAATGGTATTTTAGTAAGTTTTCATATTTAACAAAACGCACTTTTATTCCCCAGGGTCTTCAGACAGTTGCAACGGTTGTGTTCGTTTGTCATGGACAAATGCAATGGAGACTCCACAAGAAACAGTTTAGCTAAGCTGCACAGCTAGATTTATTGAGCCTTTACTGCATTTTATAGGCCCACACCTGAGGATCTCTCAATGACATCAAAAGGAATTCTGAGCAATATCTAGGCATCAAAATATTTGAAACAGAATATAAACAAAGTTCTGTTTTTCTCCCTTCTTTCGGTAATCTTGCAACATTTGTCTCAACGGGCCTATACACATACAGAAGAACTGAAAAATATCCATGCACAGGAGCGTACCTATTGCTTTCTACTGTGTTCGCATCCACTTGTATTAACAGAGGAGTTCCATTTTATAAACATATATCCAACAGATGTAATTTGTAAAAGCCGATGACAAGAAAGGAAGATATAAAACTGACATACTTGGAATGCTCTCAAATTTATTTGAAGTAAAAATTAGCAAACAAGGTAAGAGCAATCCAAAATCTGACTAATTTCAGGGTGCATCACAAATTCAATCAACTAGCCTGCCACGATGGAAAAACATGAAAACCAAAATATACCCTTATAGTCAATTCTGTTGCATTACTCTATTTCTATATTTATTGTAACATGATTATTTTTTAACAATTCCTCTGAGTCAAATAAATTCAGGGAATTGTTAGGTTGAAATCCATTTATTTTCTAAAATTCTGGAATAGGAGAAAATTGAGATGCCCAGAACCTGTCAACTAGCAGGATGTCATCATCTTCAGACACAAAAATTCTCTGTGGATCAAAACTTGTGTGCAAAAAAAGGAGAACTAGTTGAAGTAACAGGTACTAGAGAACACACTAGGTAACACTTCTTTGCCCAGAGAATCAGAAGATGCCATGGAATGCAGGCAGTGTAGATACAGAAGCAGAAAGAACGACACTGCAGAGACATACTCTAGCAAGCAAAAGCAATTATGAGGGGGATCATTTTGCACTTTCCAAAAGTTTGTCTCAGTTTTGTTATCTGCAGAGAAAAGTGATAACAACGCAGATCATGATTACTAACAATAACGTCTTAGGAAACAAAGAAACTTTTTAAATCAACCCACTAAAACACTTACATACACAATAGCTTTCCGTAAGATAAGGCTTCTTTCTGCACTCTTTGCCAGAACAGAAAGATTCACCTTTTTTTTTTTTTTTTTTAATATTAATGACCAATTTCTTGAGGACAAGAATACTTTGAAGTGGATTCTGGCTGATGTGCTGGTGAGTAAAAAACAAAATAAAAACCCAGACTAGAAGTTGAAAGAAGAAAATAAACTATTCTTCCAACTCATCCTTGTACATGAATAATGCTTTGTTTACTGAGGAACTAAAATAACACATCTAGCACACATTCCAGAGAAGTCAAAAATGCTATTAATTTTAAATTAAAGAGTGAAATATCTGTGCTTCGGAAAGCAAGTTACAGTGGGAATAAAGTTCAACACTCTTCAAGATGAGAATTTCTATCTTCAGTGTGTACCTTGTAACATGTACTTTTCCCACATTTCATAATAAAATAAGGAAGGACAGTATCTGATCCACTTTTTTGAGTCACTAATCTTTTTTTAACATATACTAAGTAGACACACTCATGTACGTTACTAGTGGTTTTGAAACCCAAGCAGACAGAATCCCAATTTCTAAACATCTGATTCTTGGTAGATTTTAAATTTGAAAATGGTTAATTAAATCGGTACCAATATTCATTACACTATCATTTTAAGGATCATTTGGAGGGAAAAAATATCTAATTTTCAGAAACACAATCTTCATAACGTTTTGCTCCAGAATAAAAATTACAGCTTCCAAATGCAATTACAAGCTTAATTTATCTATATGCAGATGCTTGCAATGTGTACAATTTTCACAGTTTTATGCAATTCTTTTGATTGAAGCTAAAGAAAAAAACGGGGCAATGGCTGCAACTCTAGTTAAAAATTAAAATTTTGTTTTCTGAATATGGGCTATTTTCTTAGCAAAAAGAAAAAAGAAAACAACTTGACAATTATTACACAAGGTAAATAAAACCTTGAATGTGCCATATGAGCTATTTGTGTTGATCATTGCCCATTCACAGGCAGTTCTGACGGTGTCAAAACCTGTATGTGTGACTGTAAATGAAGAGCAAATGTTTTTCTAGATCTTGACCAGCCACAGTATAAAGACAAGTATTAATTAGAATTTTGCAGCTTCATTTTAAAAACTAAAAAAGTAGCAAATTAAGCGAGTAATAATGACCATATTTTTGGTGTTTCTGGACAAACTTGCATTTTTCGTTCAAAAAGTGTGTTTCTGTATCAGTCTAAATAAATTATTTAAAAAAAAAAGACGTTTTGTAAACAAGAGGGAACAGACAAAAATAATAATTCCAGTAAGCTTCTACATTTATAGGGACATATTCCAGATGTCTAATAAAGCTCATTTGATGAAAAGATTTTAATTAATAAAGACAGTAAAGCGATTTCAAAATCTACATGAAGTCACTAGAAGATATTCTGAAAAAAGGCCTATGTGTCTGCAGTACCTTACAGTCTGAGTTATATAATTGCAGAAAGGAACCAAAAAAACTTCATGTAAATCAAATTATAATTAAGAGATCAGAGTAAATGACAATGAAATCCACAGAAAGATAGGTAGGCACGTGTTCGGTTGCCTGACTTACAAAGTGAGTGTTATGAATCACATTTATGGAAGGCAGTATTCATTAATAGCTGCAATTGAAAAATTAACAGCTAATAACCAACTCCCAAGCACTCCCAGCCTCTACAAGTCTTCAGCAAGCACTGCTGAAATCAGTTAGAATTATAATGTTCAGCATCTACAAGAATTTAAAAACACTTAAAGGGTAGTTCCTGTTTTTAATTATACACAAGAGAGTCCTTCACTCTAGACTTTCATGCTTTCAACTGCAGATGTAAAAGCTGGGGAACTGAGCCTAAAGTATTTATTAAATATTTTTTTTACCTTATTATTTTTACCTTTCACCCTAAAGAGAAACAACCCACAAAAACAAACATAAAAGAAATAATTATCAATGCATCCCACCAGGGAAATCTGTTTTCTTCATCTTTCTGCAACTTTCTTTCCAACATTTCATTAAATTCCCCTCACGGCATAAGTCACTTACATCCACAAAAATCTTGTATAAAATTAATACCATATGTGGCTGCATATCAGCAGTTCATGTGCAGTATTACACCAAAGCGGAGGGGAAAATAAAGAATATGCCAAACTTTATCTTGCCCAGGACTCAAACTGGTTTATCTGTCAACTCAGAACGAGCTATCACTCCCACATGTTTAATTAGAAGCTGAAGAGCTTCACAGAATTACATCCAGGGCACTGAACAGTCAGTTTCTTTTAACTGGAACACACTGACGGGATATCTAACTGATTCAAGTAAACAAAACAAAACTTAACATATTAGAAGTGTGGGACGGGTGAAGATGGTTTTGCCCTTGAAATGTAATACAAGGGAAAAAAAAAACACCACACACTTTTGCTGCAAGATAAGATTTAATTATGTTCCAGTTTCGATGAGCACAAAATCACCAAGGAAATTTTCTAGAAAAACAGAAGTACAACGGCATATTTTTCTGTTTTACCGTCATGTTCTATGTTGAGTGAATTGCGTATTGTGCATCTATTTGATATATAGAATTTTGTGATGCACGTGATTGTAGTAACAGAGAATCCTCACCAACATGAATACGTGTATCTTCCCTCTTCTGACAAAGACGTCCTATTGTCCTCTCTATAGAGCAATGATGCTCAGAGACAACACGTCCCCTTCCTCTCACAGAAAACAATTGCTGAAAGCGTAACCAATATGTCTACATTATCAGGTAATGCTCCAACAGGAACAGATTTGTAGAGGAAAACAGTGCTAAGAACTAGACACCCATACAGTCCACATTTCACGGGGTTTATGTTGCATTAGCTGCAGCATGATCCATGAACCAACACCCTTTAGCACCTGGAGGACATTAAACATGTCGATGTAATGCAGCTCTGTTCGGTATCACCCAAAGGAAATCCACTTTGCATGCTCCAAGATCACCCAGCAATGCAAACCAAAGCACTGTGAAAGCAGGGATGACTGGGATACACATTTCCAAAGGGCTTTCCTGATCTGACCCAACACTAACGTATTTGCACTCATTAAGACTCAGGAGTTTCAGCCGCATGTCAACGCCGTTCTCAGTAAAAACTCGGAGTTCAGCTGCAGGGATAGGAACAGAATCTCAACTTACACTGGTATCAGGCAATTAACAGGACTGTATTTCCTCACAATATGGGACATATGTTGCAAAGGGAAGGAAAGGGACAGCCAAAGGAGGGGAAGAATAAATAAATAAATGAAAGCTGATAAGACAAATGTACAACAAGCATCTTCATGCTTATAATCTGTGTGTCAGATTATCTGCAGATCATTAAAATCACTGTCCTTTGAGAAGGAGTCCACAGATACACAGTCCACAGATTAGGCTGAGGGCAAAAGGCCAACAGAAAGGACAAGGCTGGCTAGAGAATCACAGAAACTGCCTGTGCGCAGATACAATTTATGCTCCCGAGTGGTTTTTTTTGTTTTGTTCTTTTTTTTTTNGTATGTTTGGTTTTTCCTCTGGGGGTTCCATTTTCGAACAGATACCTCTAAGTTATACGCATGAAAATACATTAACGAGTCAGCTGCTTTAAGTATATCTATACAAAGTTTCCATTTCAGAAGATTTCATGCTGACCGTTAAGTTACACAGAAAGCATCAATAGTCACAGACTCTCAGTGACTTCCATGGAATTCATTTCTCAGTCTCAGGCTTATAGAAACGCCAGTTAATGTCAACTGTAGCACATGACTAATAAGTAATACAATGAGCACAAAGAAAAAGGCACACATTTCTCAAACTGTGGTCTAGTAATATCCGATCTTACCACAAAAATGATAATGATACAAGAGAAGCAGTTCTGGCATAGAGAGGGGAACTTTGTATCTTATCCACCCTTCAGCAATAACATTTCCAAGTAAGGAAGACAGAAAATGCTTTTATGAGAAGCAACACAGCAATGTAATACATTTTTCTTCATTAGGGGTTTTTTTCAGTTACAAAGGAAAATGAAGATAGTAAAATGAACAAGAAACCGTTGGTAGGGGAAACACAACTATCAGGATGGAAAGCCAAGAACTAAGCTTTGATCCGTATAAGAGAAAGAATTAATTGTGCTGCTTCCTCTATAAACATGTTATAACAGAACTGAGGATTAATAAAAACTGTACATGTCAACCAGGTCACAGGTGTTCAGAGGTTTCATTGGTTCAAATCTTCAGATCACAGATATAGCATTAAAAATTAGTTTCTCGACCACCTCTCTACAGAGGCCTCTAATACAACACTTTTAATGAAAATACATGATTTAAAAAGGAGGAGGCTTCAGTGGGTTTTCATTGTAGAAGAGAGGTCAAGAACTAGTGGATAAAAGATAAACAACATAGAGGAAATGAAGTGCTGGTTTAATGTGCCAATGTTACGATATTTGCAAGGACAGTGAAAAAGAACAAAATCCAACCATTTCCATTTTTAGCGAAGGAGTTACTATAGATGTCTAACTAGCCCAGAACCAGCAGTGTCAGGAAGTGTACCTAGCGTGACACAAGCTATTCCAAAAAGCTTACCACATCGACCGACGATAAAATCCAACACTGAGAAAAAAAAATAGTCTGAAAATAAGTTGAGAGAAGATAGGGAAAAAAGTGGAAAGAGCAACAGTTGCACAGATTAGCTAAACATAATAATCTGCTTTAACTGATTTCTCTAATTTTTATTTATGTATAAATTAGAAAACAATGACCCTCCAGAAGCCATGTAAAAGAGGGAAAACTTGCAGTTAATAACTACAACTTTTGACCATTTGGGAGAGAATTAACAGGCCCTTAATCAGGAACATGAGTTGATCGCATTTATGTTACTGTAACTAAAAATTCACCTTGAGGAACTTGCTGAGCCTTCAGTGCTGAACTTAAAGCAACCTCTAAACATACATAAATACATGCTCTTCAACAAATTCTTCACATCTTCGTGAATCATTATTTGTTGTGCTCTGTTCACCAGAAAAACTTTTCTTACAAATCAAACAGAAAGAAACAAATATAGGTTATACTCAGAGTATAACAGTTAGTATGAAAAGAATGAAGAAGCCAAAATTTAACCTAAAAGCTTGCTTAATTTAAAGTCTGCTTTCTTAAAAGAAGAACTTTCATACTGTGGCAGATTGAAAAACGTTTTAAATTATTCCATTTTTCACACTCCTCTTGCAGTATTTCCAGGTGCATGTCAGAGAAAAGCTTTCAGCGTTACAGACAGCTTGCTATCTTGCTTGACAACGTAAGAAAACAAAACAAAGACATAACTCCCTTAAATAATCTTACCATCATGTTTTCACTACCACAAAGACAATCAACAGAAAACAGCAAAAATGAAACAGCAGAATAAGAACTCCTGTTTCAAAAGCACAACATTTTAGAATAGTTCACATTTGTATAAATCAACAATAAAACACAAATACCAAACAGCAAAACGCTTCCTAGTAACAGGAGGCAGTACAAATGTATTCCTTAGGAGAAAGCTAATCAAGCTGAACTCTTTCAAGTTCATTTTCAAATTCACACATTACCAAAGACAGGCCCGGACTTTTTCCACTGCTACTTCTTGACCTGGAGCCCTCTCTCTGAAAAACTTATTTCTGATAATGCAACAGAATTCTGCAGCCTCTCCATGAAATAACATACCACAACTCATAGTTGTAAACCTAAGTAGCCATTCTGAATACCTATTTGCTGGTATGTACAGTAGCTAGCCACATTAGAATACACGCATTAAGACAGACAAACTGCTTAGGAAGTGGACTGTCTCTTGCTAAGCATTTGTGCGGTAATAATGCAATTGCACCCTGAACCTCTGTCGCACTAAGGGCATTAAAAGCCATACCAAAACTGAATTTATTATCTTTTGCAANAATAAATGAAAATATTTCTCTTCAATTCCAGAGAACTCATTTAAATGTTTTTATATAATGCTGAAGCTGACCACTACAGCAGAAACACAAGCATCGAAATCAGAAAACAAAAATTATTACATACAAATCGAAAACATGTTCCAAGGCTCAAAGCAAGACTGAGAAAAAAAGAGATTAATGGTCCAAAAAAAGATCATTACAGTATAGCATTAAGTTTTAATTTAAATGAAATTTAAATTTAAACATAAAATAAAAATCCTTTCTTTTGAGGGCATCTCTTAAAAATAAAACTAGAACTGCATTTTGTGTGAGACTTTTAAAGAAAGTTTTAAAAATATATAAAAACATACTGTGTTAGCTGCAATGTTTAGTACTGCATAAACATTAAGTTAGGACTTTTGTTTAATTAGAGAATTACTAACACAAATTTTCATAGAATAATTGCAGTTTCTTAGAGTAGAAGCATCACTTGAGTTTGATGGATTACTATTATGGACCTTTCCTCTTCCCTTTGATAACAAAGGCCAGAGGAATTTAAAACAACTTTGGAAATAATAAAACCATCCAACTCTGAAACCTGCCTGACATCAAGTTTCTGTCTAGCAGGAGATTGTACAACACTCTTGAAAACAGAGCTAAAGAAAGTTTCTTATAATGGAAACTCTGACGGACCAAGAACTATAGTTATAGTAGGAGCTGTCACCGTAATATTCTTTCCTTTCCTTCATGTCATACTGAAATTTCCATTTTATTCTTCATTTGTCATTCTTTTCTGTAAAGGTAGTCACTTTATTAAAGAAACTAGGGGATTTTTTGCAACCTACCTTCTAGTTTCACACTTTTTTTTTTTTAATTCTTCATGTTCTCACTAATTTTGATCACTAATTTGTCTTTCCAGCTTTAGCTGGTGACTTTTTAGATGGAAGCTTCAGAAAGTTGAACTGAAAAATTTTGATTCAGCTACTTAACTTTATCATGGAAGTTTTCTTTTTCAAGACTATTATCCCAACAGTATGAATTCTTTGATTTTGATTACAATCAAATTTAATGAATGACAGCAAAAACCCCCACTACTTAAACTTATTAGTGTACCAACAATAACTTGCTACAAACTACCTAAAACGTCAATATTTCTTAGAGATTTTGACTGTATAAGAATACAGGCAAGAACACTGAATGCAACAGTCTCCATCAAAGAAAAAACTGCAGAATCTTGCTCTGATGCATATAAAAGTCAGGTTTGAACATATTTAGATTCCTGAAAAGTATCACTTCTGAAGCATTTAAAAATAAATCAAGAGGCTCTACTGCTTTGACTCTTGGTTGTGTTCATGCATGGCGTTTAGCTAGCTTTATAAAGATTAGTCCTCATCAGACAAAACTATTCCTAGCTAACTAGAATTACAATGGTAGAAGGAATTCTGGACACAGAATACAAAATACTGGAAATGAACTGCCATAGCAAATTGGATCTGTGGCTCAGGTCAGTGGATCACAGGCAATTTGAGCCAATAGCTGCCTGACTGGAAGACAGGAGAAAGTCAACATTGTACAAACTGCAAAGCTTAAGATAGATAACTGTATAATATAAAAGCAGCCCCAATTATTTTCTGTATACCAGTGAAAATCTCTAATGAACATCTAAATAATTCCTTAACTAGGAACCACTGAACTATCCTGAATGGGATTCAGGAAATGTTGTACTTTTTTTGCATACTCAACAACTTTTTTGCCTCAGTCTTCACTGGTAACCTCTCTCCTCACCCCTCCTGAGTTGACAGACCACAAGATGGGGACATGGGGGGGTAAAGCCCCTCCCACTATAAGGGAAGATCAGGTTCGTGACCACCTGAGAAACCTGAACATACACAAGTCTATGGGACCTGATGAGATGCATCCCAGAGTCCTGAGAGAATTGGCTGATGTAGTTGCCAAGCCACTCTCCATAATATTTGAAAAGTCATGGCAGTCAGGTGAAGTCCCTGGGGACTGGAAGAAAGGAAACATTGTGCCCATCTTTAAAAAGGGTAGAAAGGAGGACCCTGGGAACTACCAACCTGTCAGCCTCACCTCTGTGCCTGGGAAGATCGTGGAACAGATCCTCCTAGAAGCTATGCTAAAGCACATGGAGGACAGGGAGGTGATTCGAGACAGCCAGCATGGCCTCACCAAGGGCAAGTCCTACCTGACCAACCTATTGGTTTTCTATGATGGAGTGACTGCATCAGAAGACAAGGGAAAAGCAACATATGTCTTCTATCTGGACTTCTGTAAAGCCTTTGACACGGTCCCCCACAACATCCTTCTCTCTAAATTGGGGAGGTATGGATTTGATGGGTGGACTGTTCGGTGGATAAGGAATTGGTTGGATGGTTGCATTCAGAAGGTAGCAGTCAACGGCTCGATGTCCAAATGGAGACCAGTGACAAGTGGTGTCCCTCAGGGGTCCATACGGAGACCGGTGCTGTTTAATATTTTCATCAATGACATAGACAGCGAGATCACGTGCACCCTCAGAAAGTTTGCAGATGACACCAAGCTGAGTGGTGCAGATGACGCCAGAAGGACAGGATGTCATCCAAAGAGACGTGGACAAGCTGGAGAGGTGGGCCTGTGTGAACCTCATGAGGTTCAACAAGGCCAAGGGCAAGGTCCTGCACCTGGGTCAGGGCAACCCCCGATATCAATACAGGCTGGGGGATGAAGGGATTGAGAGCAGCCCTGCGGAGAAAGACTTGGGGGTACTGATGGATGAAAAGCTGGACATGAGCCAACAATATGTGCTCGCAGCCCAGAAGGCCAACCGTATCCTGGGCTGCATCAAAAGAAGCGTGGCCAGCAGGTTGAGGGAGGTGATTCTGCCCCTCTGCTCTGCTCTGGTGAGACCCCATCTGGAGTACTGTGTCCAGCTCTGGGGTCCTCAACACAAGAAGGACATGGAACTGTTGGAGCGGGTCCAGAGGAGGGCCACAAAAATGATCCGAGGGCTGGAGCACCTCTCCTACGAGGACAGGCTGAGAGCGTTGGGGTTGTTCAGCCTGGAGAAGAAAAGGCTGTGGGGAGACCTTATTGCGGCCTTTCAGTACTTAAAGGGAGCCTATAGGAAAGATGGGGACAACCTTTCTAGCCAGGCCTGTTGTGACAGGACAAGGGGTAATGGTTTTAAACTAAAGGAAGGTAGATTTAGACTGGATATCAGGAAGAAATTTTTTACAATGAGGGTGGTGAAGCACTGGAACAGGTTGCCCAGAGAGGTAGTGGAGGCCCCATCCCTAGAAACATTCAAGGTCAGGTTGGATGGGGCTCTGAGCAACCTGATCTAGTTAAAGGTGTCCCTGCTCACTGCAGGGGGGGTGGACTAGATGACCTCTAAAGGTCCCTTCCAACCCAAAGCATTCTATGATTCTATGAAATGTCATTCCACTACTGACTGAGGGCTACAGATTGATCTATAGCACTGCTCCGGATGCGATGAGTAGCAAAAAACTGGAGAATATCTAAGAATTCAGTATTAACATCTTGGGTCACAGAGGAATTTGTATACAAGATTCATAGTAAAACCACAGTTGCACGCTTACCTTAATAAGGCACACAACATTTTCACTATATGTGTGTCTCTGCAAGTTTCTACTTGCAGAAAGAAAAATATTTATTGCAACATCTTTAAAAAGCATCATTCTTTTACATTCAGTTTCTCAGAGGTTTAATTTCAAGAAGTATCAACTAACATCAACTTTCACAAAAATACCACAGAATTCATAATTTCACCAACTACTAAGTAAAAGCAACATTCAGGATAGTCAAATATGCTCTAAAGCATTAGCAAATAACCATTAAAAAATGTAATGAAAGAAACAACCAAAAGGCTAGCTAATGAGTACACAATGTACATCTGCAGGTGAAACGGTAGGGAAGAAGGTAGTGGAAGAGAAAGGGACAACAAAAAGCCTCATCCTAATTAGGTAAACATATGACATAGAAAAAAAATAACAATAGTTGGGTGTGGTTCTTTTATGATTAAATGCTAAACAATGATAATAATTTGGCAAAAATACAGAATATGTGAGAATACAGCATATCATGCTCTGGCTTTCATGTATATAGTTATCTTCAGTTTCTCAAGGTTAACAGAATTTATTAAATCAGTGATTTTGTAGGGGTGGATTTTTTTTGTAGTTGAGTATTACATAAGACAGAAAAATGCTGCCTGTCCTAAAATGTAGTTCAAACCAAAGGTCCTCCTAAACATAGAGTGTATGAAAATTAAAAACAGGGAGTTTGTGTTATGAAAAGAAGCCATATGACTAAAAAGTGAATCCATTTTTCAATACGCCCACACAGACAAGAGCTTCTGATGTGAAAAATGGTCTCTGCAAAAGCTAAATTGCACAGATTATGAAAAGTCAGAAGCTGCACTTCACGTAGATTATTTGACATTTATCGTGACGAGATTTAAAAAAAAAAGACTCTTTGCCTTATTACAGTATGAACAATTACTTGATTGTTCAATGTATATGATATAAATACCAATAGTTATTTAACTGAATAATTGTCTTCCTTTAGAATTTACATAGGCTGAGATGCTTGCTTAGTTTTTCCAGGCTTGTTTCCTTCTTGCTGCAAGCAAGTTTTGGCTGCCTTCAAAGTAAGATGCAACAATGTGCGCTAGCCAGTGAAGCATTTGTGGCTTACCTTGGCACTGAAATCCTTGTTTCCCAAATCCCCTGCATAAAAAAAGAAAAAGAAAAAAAACACCAAAACTGTCTTAGTATGTTCAGTTATAATTTCTTCTCAATGATCTATAACAACATAAAAATAGCTTCATATTAAATTACTTCAGGTTTTGCTAAGACAGCAACAGATTTTAAAATATACAACACAGAACAGCCCACCCATTTCAAAGCAGAGAACAATAGCTGTCACCAGCTATGTAATTTCAGCTTCTGGCAACAATTTTTTTATTATTATTATTTTACAAGCTATTTTGGATCTACAATTATCATCATCTGTGATTATTGCATAATATTTCAACTCCTTTAATGTCACACGTATACTTAACAGCAGTGTAAAATATTCCAAGTTCTCGCAAAGGCATATAAAACAAACCAGACTTAGCTTTTCATCCAAATTTTAGGATGGCATGCCAATGCTGTCATGCGCCTCAGCTAGATACCAGTCGTTTGTGGTATGGAAAGGAGGCAGGTTAAAGGTTTTGCTTGTTCCAATATAAATAAGACGACAGGCCCATTGGTTTCATACTAATTTCTCTTCCAGCTTCCTTGCTTCATTTCCATAAAAAAATACAAATGTGCATGTAATACTTTATCAATGAATACAGTGACACAAAAGCGTTGTAGGTGGTATCCAGAGTCCCAACATATATTATACCTCTGGCAAATTGCACTGTTGTTGATTTATTTGTTTATCTTTAAACATTCAACATTCTCTTTCCACAAAAATAAATGTTTTGAGTATCCTCCCTATAAATATTTCTCTGCATTTTCCCTCTTTGCAGAATGTTTTTCATTTGGAGAGCTGGAGCTGCTTACACTAAAAGACGAATGAACCAAAGCCATGAACTGTAGAAGCCAGCCGGTAGGCCGTATGCAATTAATAACACAAAGTTTAATTATGAAGTTTGTGGAAATGTTTTTAAAAAAATACCAACAATTTTCCCACTTTTTAATTTATTTATTTAGAGAAGGGACAAAACCTTTAGTACACTGTTACTTCAGGTGGAAACTGAAATTACACAGCTTCGAGCATTTCCATAAATTTCTATGCAACAGTCTCTACCTGTTATTGTTATAAGCAGGCCTAAACTGAGAGAAACAGAAGAAAATATAAGATTGTTTACTTGGCAGCATATGTGACTATACTGCCATTCTGCTGCTGTTATCTCTTCACAAAAGTAAAAAGCACGTACTGGAAGTGTGCAAATGCAATTGCAGGAAAGCTGACAGCAGGACTAAGAACACAAAACAGACTTTAGATAATTTTTTGTCCTTTTAAACAGACTTATTCGTAAAGAACATTCCTGTATTATCTATTCTAAAAGCGTAGCCATTCTTCAGTGTTTGGTCTGAATTCATACGCTAACCAGCTGCAGTCCACTCCACTCCCTCATCAGTTACAATGTATTTTAAGTAAAAGGTCTTAAAAAAAAAATCAACACTCGAGAAACAAAGCAGATAGGTGGAAGTTGTTTAAGAAGATAAGGGGGCACTAAACTATTTCAGTAAATATTACCTGGTCAAACGCAATCTAAGAAAACAAATCTATTTGCGTAGTTCATTGAAAGGTAGTATTTACTATTCTGTATACCTTAAAACATATGTTAATTGCCACATGTCATGTTGGAAATAGATGAAGCATTTTTTACAGGGTATGATGCTTATTCAAGAGCTGCCCATCTTCACATGAGGAAATGAAAAGTTTTCGAGTTGTCACAGGCTCATTTGATGAATGTTAAGAGCTTCCTTAGACTCCCTAGCAAGAAGAGACAAGACAGCACAGCTACTCTTGCCACCTGTCAGCTACAGGGCACCCTTTCACTTCCACATCCATCCTGTCATCAGGTGCCTTTTCTCATGACAGTATTCCACTTTGTTTTTCAATTGTGCTCGTTACCTGCACAAACACAGTCTGACAATAACCCTGCAGCATTCTTTCACACCTCCCAATTCATTCTGGTTTAGATTATCTTTGAACCAGTTTCTGAAGGCCTCTCACTTTTATCATACCAAACTGTGCAATTTTTTTGAAATAGGAAAAATTAAAAAAACCCAACCCACTCAAAAAGTTGGGTTGCTTGTCCTTATTTCTTCTGCAGTCTACCCATCTCAGTTTTCCTTCCATTCCTCTCCTTCCTTACTCTGCAAATACATTTCAATAATTTCTGGAGCAATCACAGTCTTTTCTTCAGCATGCAAACCAAGCAAAACTCAAGGAGGAAGGCAAAGGTCTGTGCCCAGATGCATAAACACGTACAAAAAGAGCAAGACACCTGCCACAGACACAGAGCCAGCTGGGTGCGGACCCCTCCAGACCTTTTACAACTTTAGCTAAAATAAATCACAGCTCTCATTTTCAGCAACAAAACCTGCAGTGAAAACTTCAGCAGCAGAGCAAGGCTGAAGCTAAGCCACATCTCAGGTGAAGGAGGGGAAGCCCGAGCTGTTTATGTTGCACACTCGCTGAATGTACAAAACATTCACCCAAACGCAAGGGTACACACCCGCTCCTCTTGCCTCACCTCGCTGAGGGCACAGGGCATGAGCCAGCAGACTCCACACGCCCACTCGCATCGCTCGGCGAAGGAGAGAGAAGGGTGTCGGGCAGCAGGGAGAGCCGAGCGGCTCGGCCTGCAGCGGCTGCAATCCTGCCCAGAAGAGGGCATGGCAGGAACCGATAGGTATATTTTTTCCCCTAACAGCTTCGTAATGAGGGTGTTGGTAGGAAGTTTTCCTCCCCTCTCTCTAGCAGGAACCCTTCTCCTAAAAACCCTCTCCCTTTCCTAAACACGTAAGGTAGCAGCAGTGGCACCGCGCGTTCCCAATCTCCCTGCCCTCCCTCTGCAGCAGGAGGAAATAAAGCAGGTACTGATCACAAAGTTAAAGGCAGGGCTGCAGAAGTTGTGCCACACAGCAGCGCCCACAGCCTGAAACAGAACCCCCTCCGTTCCTCCCGCAGCAGCTGTAGCGCCGGCGGAGCCCCCTCCGCCGCGGGAAGGCGGGCGCCGCGAAGGGGGCTCCGCGGGTGCAGACAGCCGAGCCGAGCAGAACCCGGGTCGCGGGGGGGCGGAACAAGAGGTGAGGAAATACAGATCTGCATGATTTGGGAAGCGACGTCCCCAGCGTGGGTCTGCAGCCCCAGCTG
>WAAD01009146.1:4884-64130 GCA_013389945.1 Fregata magnificens
TTTCCTTTCGCCGTCCCTTCCCCTCCCCCTTCCTTCCCATCTTCTCCTTTTCCCCTTCCCCTTCCCCTCTTCCTTCCCTTGTTCTGCCTTCTAGCTCTCTGGGTGGCACCACAGAGTCTTCTCCCTTGGCCATCTCCCTCTCTTTGACCCACTTTGGGGTTTTTTACACAAGCAGTGAAACATTTAATCCCTACAGCAGAATCAACCAAAGCATAACCACTCGCTTTCCTTCCCATCTGTCAGCACCTGCAATAGCACCTGCTCACCAATGCCTGTATTCACACGATGGATGTTATTTTTCTCATTTTTTTAATTCTCTTCTGATTATTGTCATTGCTTTCTCCATTGTGACTTCAAAACCCATTCTAACTTCTTCGTCCAATTGCCAAAATATTACGTCAGTCCTGCTTTCTTCTCCTTTTCCTTCACAGCAGCCACTCCAAATGCATTTTCCAATAATCTTTTTGGCCATTAATATGAGCAGTGAGAGAGTGGGAGTGGCACGGTTGTATTGCACAAATGCTGTCTATGCCTTTTATTGCTCCTCGGGTGTAACCTAGGACTTTTCTAGATTCTGTATTCTCAAGCGTTGTCCATTTGATATCTCAGAAGTGAGATGTTTCCTCTGTAGTAGAAGAGAGGGGGTCATTTAACTTCTCTTGTGGCTACTCCATGTGGAAATCTGCTTCTAGTTGGTGGATGCTTTCTTGTTGGTCAGGTGGTGTAATCTCACACTTCTGGTGCTGAAGAGGGTCTTTAAGAATGACTTTGAGTTGATTTATTATGAGTGGGTATTCTCGATTAAGTAAATAAAAAAAAATATGTACAAACATAACTAGAGAGGCAGGGGATGCCGTAGCCCATGTCATTCCTGATCATAATGCCCACTAAGCTCAGCTTTGTACAGCAGGCAGACCGCTCAGCTGGAGAAAACTGTACTGCTGGACTGACCACACAGTCAACCCAACCCTAGTAATACGAACTGTGTGAACAATATTGAAAGGAAGTGGAAAAGATTAACTGTAAAGATAATTATTTTCTTTCACTATCTTTACAGATTTGCAACTAAAACACACTGGACTGAACACCAAAGATTTCATTACTGGTTGCAGTATTACTGGAACGTTTGAGATCCTTGGGATCCTCTTGTGTTAAGTGCTGTAAAAACAAAGAAAAAGATACCTGAAGGAATTTACAATCTGGTTATAAACAAGAGACAACAGAAAGCTATAGGGGAATGGGGAGCACAGGGAAACTCTAATATAATTTTGGTCATCATGACAAACAGTGATCTCAGCACTCTAGCATTCTCACTAGCATTGTTTTGTAGACATCATGGAAAATATTGGGTGGAAACAAAACTCCTGTTTGTTATTATAAACAGAGCATTCAAGAAATCTTTTTGTGGTCTGTTACAATTGTAGAGCAATCCATTTTAAATTGACTGATACCAAGTTTCCTCATTGTGTAGCAACGGGACGAGTAACTTAATACAGATAAGTAGAGCACTGGGGTTGTGAGCTTCATCTTGCAAACAAAATTCCAAGTGAGATACACCAAAATAAGGCTTACTGAGCAAAATGTAGCCTTGCTGATACATGAGCCTTGGGCCAGGACAAAGACTGTAGTTAGAACCATGCCATGTCATAGGCATGGCGTTGTAAAAAGAAATGTATTTTACAATATGAAATGGTAACTCTAGATAATTTTATAGAAACTAAACTACATGTGTTGTTTGAAATGCCTGGGACCATAGACTTTGGCTGCAGGCTTCAGGTCCATGCAGAGGGGAAAGGGACATGGTGAGTCAGAAACCTGGAAGAAACCTTGTTTCTTCTGCCATTATTACAACAGTATTGGAGGAGCCAAGGTGGCAACTTGCCAGATCAACAGACATGTTATTACCAGTTTCTGCTCAGCGTACTATATTCCCCCTGCTCACATAGGTCTTGTGCTTCCCATGAGATGAGTCTTCAGGTGATAAAACTCCATCAGGACTAAGATCCTAATGCAACTGAATAGCAATTTTCTGACAACACATCATTTTTTTGGAAAGGAAACTGTTTGCAGGTTCTCTGTTTCACTTCTGCATTAAAAAAGCAGCAGTTTTTAGCATAAAATTTCTTTTCAAGCTATGTATAGCACTTGGAAAAATATTCTAGATGATCAAAAGGCAAGTGAAATATTTCAACATACCAAATTTTTCCATCAGTGTTTAAATTCCTGAACAGGAATACATCCTAAGTGGCACAGTAATGAAACTACTGGACTCAGTTCAGACATCTCTCTGCTCGACTCAATAGAAAACCTAAAGCACTGGGGTACTACAGGAGTTAACAGCAGGAGCTAAAGGTCTGTTTAGTTGTGGATGGCTAAGATGAGATCCAGAATAACGCAAAGTTGCCCGGAACACAACTGATGTGAAACATTTAAATCCAAGAATAATAACTGGGATTGTTATAGGGTCCTAAATATTCTGATAAAAGCTTTAAGTGTCTGCAGTTCTGCTGCAGCATGTGCTTTAAGACACCTTTTGCTGCAGCTGAATGTTTTGAAACCATGTCCCCAGAAGGCCATATATCTTTTACACAAGAAAACAATGCATGGTGCCCGAGCTGCCCGATGCATAGGCAATGTTAAATCCAATATGGAGCATAACAGCCACAGCTACACTTAAAATACAAGGTCGAGGGAGAAGATGGGGAATTCAGATCAGCAGCTTCTGCTTCTGCTTCCCAGGACTGTGGGTCGCCTGGCAGATTACACAATTGGACTTGGTTAAGTGTCTGTCTGGCCCCATGAATCTTGAATTCTTGGCTGCAGCACAGAACAGATTTCAACACCTTCCCCCTTTCGTCTCTAAGCGTACATGCTCGCATGCTAGCACAAACAAAGCGTGGTGCATAGCCTGCTGTTCAGAGCACTGGGAAATGGGAGGTGAGGATTCAGGCTCTCTGTAGCTGAAGGGGGAACTGAACTCCAGGTATGTTCCTCCTGCTTCTGCGCTCTCCTTATGAGGCTACGGTGTTGTAAAAATGAACTCTTCTTCAAGGTTTCAAAATGAGTAGGGTGGTCACGCTTCTATGTGTGTTATCAGGAACGGGTGAATCGGTATTTGAAGGAAAAATTAGAGTGACACCACAGCTGAATTAATAGTGTCAAAATAAATTGTCTAGAAAAGAAAGCTAATGTCAAATAGCCTGTGTGTCCCATGGAGCTTGCCACGCATATCTGAGTATTGTAGTGCAACATATGAATACAGTTATCAGAGTATTACAGAGTTCTGATTAGTGCAGTTGACATCAACCTGTGGCTGAACTGGTTCTTCAAACATTGTCAAAGTAGCCCTGGTCTGGGTTGTCAAGTGCCTCTCCAAGATCCAACAAAAGCAGGAACAAAGCACTGATAATTGTTACCATGTTTATTTGATGTTTCTTAGTTTCATAAAATAATTATGTTCCAATGAAAAAATACATGCATCAAATACGTGAATTCAGGATTAAGATGGGATTGTTGTCAGTGCAGATTTCACAAGGTAAGACAGATACACAATCCAAATGCAGATTCTAGGCAGATGTTTTTTCTGTTTGGTCCCTGTTTATCTTTCTGCCCTCAACTCCTCATCTTCCTCTCTCTCTTCTTGTTCCTCTGGTTAGGATCCTGGATCATGGTTGGATATGGTTTTTAAAATGGCTGGAAGGGGCCAAATGCTGGACCAAATGAGATGGCTAATTTATTCTAATCAAATTCAAAACACTTAATTAATGCAAAGTTCAGATTACAGAAGTCAGCCAAGTCTCTGTTTCTGTTGGAACCTTAGCACATAGATTTCTTTACTGTTTATGATTTTTAACTGTACAAATCCATCAGAAAAATATTCTTCCTCTCTATTTCTCTTTTTTCCCCCCAGATAAAAAGATTAGGGCTTTGGGGCAGGGGAGGGGTTTGGGGCTTGCAAAAGTGAGGGGAAAAGTTTAACTAGGAAAGTTCATTGCTTTTTTGCTAAGAAGATAGAAATTGAATAGCCATTGCTGGCTGTTAGTGTCACGTCCCGTGGGGGAGCCTGTTGTGCCATCCATACGCCTACAGCCAGGAAAAGTTCTTACAGTAGACAGAGGCACTGTAAAGTCAAGCTACCTATGTTTACATTTTATTTACTACTGCTAATAGCAATTCACCAATACCCCATACCACGTCTATTGTCTGGTGTTAGTTCAGGTTCAGATTCCAGCATCCATTCATGCAAAGCTGTTCCTGAAGAAATGCTCTCCACCGAGCATGATGCATCGGAGCGGTATGGCTTGGCAGGGCTGAGCTGCTGAGCAAGGCTTCCCTGTGGTGGGCGGTAGGGCATGGCCAGGGACTTTGTGGTGAGGAAGGCCCATAAGCCTGCTTGAACGTGCCCACAGGATCTCAGCCTGTGACTTCATGATTTGTCCCTGAACCTTTCCTATTACCATGGGCAAAAACTGGGTTGTGACTGCTCCACCCTGGATGTGGTGTTAGGATTACGTTCCCTCTCATTCCTGCAATGGCAAGGGAGAAGGAAGAGAGTGAAGAAGAACATTGCCTGATACAGCACAGCCTGATCCTTCCCTTTTGTTTGTTCTCTGCAGTACAAGGGAGAAGAAGCAGCCCGGAGGAATGGGAATGTGGTTCAGCTATTGCGTAGGTCTCACTGCAAACTCAGATTCTGTTTCATCTGCACGACTGTGAAAATCACTTAAAAGATGCCAACATAAAATATCCCAGCTTTTAATTGAGTCCTATCTGTCCAGAGTCCTTAGGCTTTTTGAAAATCGCAGCCTTATTTATGGCATAAAGCTCCAATGTATCACTCAGAGCTGAACCAAAAGGCTAACATGGGTGAGCCTGATTTACTTAAAGGAATAATAATCTACTTTTTATTTAAAAAAAAAAAAAAAAAGAAAGAACAAGAGCAATAACAAAGTACCTCCCTGCTCTACAGCTGCAGACTCCTTCTCTGACTGATCTCTCCTTTGAGAAACTCTTGCGGGCTGTTCCTGCCCACCACTCCTGGCTAACTGCTGGAGCTGACTCCCACCAGATGGCTTCCAAGGATCACTGGGCGATTAGCCTTTGTCTCTTGAGCTAATATCAACACAACCCACCTGGATCTTTTTGACAGACCTACACGCTGTTGGGGCAGCAGAGGACTGCAACTGCACTGGCAAATGCCCGCAAGAGTTTCTCAAAGGAGAGATCAGTCAGAGAAGGAGAAAGAAATAAAAGGCAAAGCGATTCTTCACATTCTCGAGTGGTACGTTTCCTCACCTATTCATGCCATGTATATTTCACTAACAGAAGGCTGCACTGGAGATGTCAGCAGGGTAGACTCCTGCCTGAGCACAATGAAATATAACAAGAAGTATAAATTGCTAATTTTTTTCATCATAAAAAGAGAGTAACCCATGTGATGCATGAATAATCAAGCTCTTTTGTTTCATGCAGTGCATGAAATATTTAAAATCCCAAATCAGCTTCGATATACTGGTGAGAAAACAGCAGTGAGCTCAGAGGTTTGCAGAAGACTGCAGTGATTCAGTTAGGTAGCATCAGTTTTACTCAAGGCTTTTTCAGAAGCCCAGAACACAAAAGAATGTCTGGGAGAGGCTTAATAAGCAGAGGGACAGAACTGTATTCTGTGATAAATTGTGTACATAATGAGTAATGACAGTGCTTTTTGCTTTTTCTTTTCATTTTGGGTCACAAGTAAGCAAAATAATTAACCAAGTCATCTCAAAAGGGAATTTTTTTTCTCAGTGAGCATCACCGAGGACTGTATTTTTTCAGCTGCAGTGATTCAGAGTATTTTGTATCACCTTTTACAAAGCCAAACAAAGCTTAATGGTATTTCCATTAAATTTCAATTGAAATACTTCCAAAACAGTTCTTCCATAAAGATAGGCTATTTGTCCTGATACAGCTCTCTGATAAGACCTTATCTGGAATAGCGTGTACTGTTCTGGTAAGCATTTTCAAGAAAGCAGAAAAGTCCAGCACAAAAAGGGGAATTAAATTCTTACCAGATGAGATGGAAGTACCAAGCTTATTCAGTGCAGGAAATAGAGGCAAGGGGTACACACTTGCTGTCTAGTGGTGTATCAGAAAGGGATGAACACACACAAGGAATGGCTGTTGGACAGTGTTGGCCCAGGAACAAATTGAGATGAAATGACATGGAGAATTGAAAGGGTTTTAAGCATCACGTCCTTGGATGACATTCCAGTGGATGTAAAGGGCTTTATTTAGTTTTAGGGCAGAACTTGCTCACTTCGCAAAAGAAATTCCAAAATATACTTCCCTCTGATGAAAATGGATGCTCCTCTCAGTCACATGTCCCCAGTGGTAGCAATGTCCTAATGAATGTATTTTCTACCATCTCCAATCTTTTTAAACCAGAAATAAGGATTTCTAAAGTGAAGCCAGCCAAACTGGGCATGGCAAATATTGACTCCCTCTGAAGAGAACACATTATTAAAAACACAAGCAAATCTGTCTCTCTCACCATGCAACCATTCCATGGTAAACCAAAAAGCATCAGGTTGCATCAAGGGAAAAAGAGGAAACTCTGATTTAACGGCTCTGTTTCTCTTCCCATTGCTGTTGATAAGTAATGACTGTGAAATAATAGAATTATATCAATGAGACTGGAATAAAATCCAGCCTTTGTATGAGAGCAAAATAGGGAAAAAAGATCTTTTATGTGTGATACATTTAACTAACTAGTTACTGAAATTAGTGAAATACTTTTGTCAATTGGGTGTAAAATGATAGCAGAAAATGTTGTTTATGCTATAAAATAGTGAAAAAACTTGCAGTTAGTTTTTTTGGTGTGACATAAAAGGTTACCAAGTTTGATCATGTCTGGCTAAAAGTTTGTCTTTCCAAAATAGGCATTTTGATGAGAAGAGTTCCGTTAATTTTCAGCTAATGCAATTAACATGCAGGACTTCGAAGTTACATACATGTTGCTGGAGCAATATTATAAAAACTTGCAAAACTGTCAGTTCTTGCAGGTGGACTTTGTGATAGACTAGCAGCAGCCTTAAAAAAAGAATTTACCCTCCTTAACTCCATTTCTGAAACCAATGGTCCCCATAGGTACTTTCCAGAGCTTTTCCTGTTTCACATAAACTTTATTCTAATGTATTATATAGGAAAATACTGTTTTCTACCTTAAATGATAAATGAGATTATTTCTCAGATGTTGTGTGCTGTCAGTATAACTGGAGTAGGTTCCTTATATGGGAAAGACAGATTTTAGGGGCCATTTGTTACAATGAAAATTGTCATCAAGAGAACAAATTTAGCAAGACAGTATTTGCTATTTTAGAAAGACAGGGAATGCTATTCAGCCATACACTGACAGTCCTCTGGAGCAACAGGGTTTTTTATGCCGGCTTTGCAAAACCAATGGCTTTCATGAGCTGTGAACTGATGCTCCCCTGAAAGGGTTTAAATGTAGTACTTGAACAACAAATAAGAAGTCTCCAGAGTGTATTCAAGTAGCATTGTGAGCTAACATACTGTATTAATACTATAATTGTATAATAGTGATGTATGGTTAATGTAAACCATAGATACCATATCCTTCACCATCCCCTCTGACAACTACCAAAGCAAGTATCCCACCTAATGAATCCACAATTTCCTTTATTCCTTCAAGTTTGCCTCCTGTCTTTTTCTTTCTTCTACTCTCTGCCTGTGATGACTCTCCAGCCTGCCCAGGGCATGGAGAAGGGTGTCACTTTTCACAACAAAATTGAGAGGGTTTCATGATACCACGCCCTAGCTGTGGGTCAGAAAAGGGCTGCACAGGTGCATGGGTGAGTGTCTTGCATGTGTAAAACTGTGGATAACTTTATTTGGGATCTCCTATCATGTCACCTAGCTGGCCTAAACCCCTTGAAGACTAACCATAGAGACTGCCTGGAGCAGATGTCCAAAATCTGCTCTAGAGGAAACACCCAAAAAGCCTTGTACAAGACAGTGGGATCAAGGTTAATGCAGCACCACTTTCACATGAAGTGACATGGATCTCTAGCACGCTTTCACTTTAGAAAATGTCCCTTGAGCTCCTAAATCAGGAAGGTGATTTCAAAATTGTCATCCATTACTTGGAAAGATAATAAATCTTCTAAATCAAGCTTTTCCTTTAAACGTTGTACCACAAGAGTGATGGATCTCTACAGCCCTTATAAAAGCAAAACTGAATTTCATTTAAGGAATAGACCTTAAGCCTTCTCATTCAACCCCTGTTCTTTATCTGTAAGAGTCTTCTCCTTCCTCCCGCCCATGGCAGGGAAATAGAAAGGTCAGTGCAGAGTACATTTTAGTATCTTTTATAGTATTATACATTGACTGAAAGTTTAAATATGGAAAGTATTACAGTACTATGCTATGTTACATGATTAGAAGCACATTTTGCTGGAGATACGATCTGTTTTACCAACAAAATAAGTATGTATAGGATCTGGTTTAACTTACTTATCCTTTTGTCCTTTTTTTCTGCTTATTGTTATGTAACAGTTGCGATGGTGAAATGCATAATGACTATTCCGGACAGTATGATAGAGCATCATATGGCATTTATATTGGAGGGTAAAGCATATAAACATATGAAAGTCATTTAAAGATACAATTAAACTTCTAAACAAAGAACTTCATAAATATTTCATTTGAAAACTCAGCATCAACCAACTACCTGAGGGCTAAGGGGACTTTTTTTAATACAACATAATAAAGATTTAATAAAAATGCTGTTGTTAGAGGTGCAAGTGTGTTAACTCTCTCTGACAGAGGGCTATTAAAATGTATCCTTCAGTCAGTTCCTTCTTGCATTTTATTTAAACCAGCAAGGTCCTGTGAGTTTACTGTCTAGGATTATGGTAAACAATAGAAGCAATATTTACAAGTTATAATGTATTGTATCTATCCATATAACCCTTTAATTTAGATAACTCTTTTCATCCTGGGGATTTTCTGCTAGTTGATATGAATTCTGAACTATCCGCGTAGCCTGTGATGAGTTTTATTCAAGTTAATCCTTTGCTGCACTCAGTACAACAGAACAGACTTTGTGGGTTTTCTTTCACTGTAGGGCTAGTGCTGGATCGTCTAGTTTTCATGACTAAATCCACCGTTCCAAAGACGTGATAGATTTGCCATTCCATCAAGATTTTAAATCCAGAGTGAATATGATTCTGAATCATGTTCTGTAGCAAAGAAAAAAATTATGTCAGTAATGCAGAAATTATTGTGGGAGATTTATAGTATGTTATGCAGTCATAAAAACGTCTTTGTCTTTAAAAAGTAGGAACTATTGAATAAATGTGATTTTTAACTATCTTGAGCACTCCAAATTGATATTCCTTGAATATCACTACTGTATTTCATTCCAGGACAGTGTTTTGTAATAAAATTGTTTAAAAGTCGGTAAAAGACATTTTAAAGTTTTGAAGTGAGTCCTGGCCCATGAGACTGGAATAGAGGGCAATCAGATGTTCTTCAATATTTTGGGTATTGACAGAACTGGAAAATGAGAGAGAGAGATGGAAAAAAAGAGGTTTCACCAGATTGTAATACACAGAGAAAATGAAAATACATTATCTGGAGATTCATTATGCTATGTTAAAGCAGCCAGAAGAATACCAGAGGTTAGGCCCTAGACTAGCCATGGTTTAATACAGGGAAGCAAGGAAGCTCAAGGACTCTAACTTAATATTTACTTTTTTCTTTTTCCTGGCAGATTAAAGTTACGTTTTGTGTTCTTCTGTTTTTGGACTGAGGTGAAGAAAGCTCAAGGCACTTGCTGTGTTAAGGTGGAGAAGTATATGTGTCTTTATTTTTCAGGATCAGAATGTGATATTTCATATTTTTGTATGTTTGTTTTTTCTCCTTTTCATTTCACTAGGACACTTTTTAATAGGACTTTTCTTGATATTTGTTTACACACATAATATTTTGTTATGTTTAAAGGTTTTATAGGTGATAGAACTGCCTATTATTAAAATTACCTAATGCTTCCTATTATGAAACCTTGATTTTGTCTACTTATAATAGTGCCAAACTGTAACTGTTTTGACTGAAGTTTTCCATGCCAAGTAGCTGTCCCAGGCTGTACTTTTCTGGAAAGCCCCAGCCAAAATAGTTCTGCCATTTCTAGGAACGATGCAAGGAAAAAATATGTGGTTTTGCCCATGTCGCTGAAGTTCTTGAAATCCTTGCTTTGAAATGTGCCAGTGCTCCTAAACCTAGGGAAAGAAAAATTAAAGTTTTCAGGGTGTTGCTTTGGAAAGAAAAGGTAGGCCTTTGGTGGTTTTTTTGCTACTTCAGTGAAGATGCAGATAAAAACCCTTAAATTTTATGGATTAAAAACTCCAAAGCATCCTCAGGTGTCTCAGTGTCCTTAGATTTTTCTCTACTTGGTAGGTGCCATCTCTCACCAAAAAACTGAGCGTGCCCTAGCTCACAGTGATAGAGACAAAGATGGGCTCTCTGGCTTATATGGACAAGAGCAGGGAACTGGTCTTGCATGATACTCTTTATGACAATTACCTGTTTTCAGCTATAACCCTTCTTCTATCACAAAAAGATAAAGAAGGAACCATGTGTTCAGATGCAACAGAAACAAAAGCTGAATTTGAGAAAGAAAAGGGCTGGACTGAAAACAATATATCTAGATAAACAAGGACTCAGGGATGTAGGGGAGAGCTAAAGGAAAACAAAGAGGAAACTAGAGAGAGGAAATTGAAATTACCTGGGCAAAGAGTCAGTAATAGGGAAAACTGGAAGTGGGAAGTGAGACGTTATTAGGATTGAAAATTTGGGGCATCAAAGAGTAGGAAATTCTACTTTAAAGGTTTGCCTACGTATCATGGCAGAACTTTTTTAGTTAGAGATCTGTATGTTTTTACTTCTAGGATCTCTGTCCCAATGAGAGGATGGAGATTATCTCTCTGGAGTTTGTATCACAGATAATGTTGTCTTCATCACCCATTTGTTGCAGAAGTGGGAAGGAATGTAAAGCTGAAGCAAGAGATTTCAGTAAGACAAAGGAAGAGCCTCATAATGAAGATGTGGATGCTAGTCTGGACAATTGAATTCTCTTCCCATCTCAGCTCTAGATATGTGATACTGGGAAAGTAACTTAAAACAAACTTTGCATAGATTCCTGCTAACAGAACGTGCTTCATTTTCTTGGTACCCAGCCTCAGATTGTGGAAACAAATTTGAAGAAGTGCTGAAGACTACCAGCTGCAACTTAGGTCAATGGGAGCTGTAAATCAAACCCAAGATATTTCAAACTGGATACTCAAAATTCATGGATATTATTAACTGTAACCTCCTTGCTTCATTTGTGCATTTGTAGGGTGTGCATAAAACCCGTCATCTCACATGGATATTGTGGATATAATTAATATTTGTAAAGCTTTCAAAACTATACTGATGGGTATCGTAAAAGAAAACTCATGGGGAAGTTAATAAATGTCTTTAGAGAAGGGTTTGAATAGTGTGCAAAAAAGATGGCATGAGGCCATCCATTGAACAATGGGACCATGTATTGAACAATGAAGTAAATATTGAACAGCTGTTCATTAAGTAAGCACCATCCAATCTAAGCACTGAAATGGCTAGGGTGCTATGGAGGAAAGTTTGTGATCATGTAATTAAAGCCTGTATCAAAATGCATATGCCCAAGATAAATCAGTTGAGGTTGCACGGGCAAGCTTATTTCTAGCACACTCTCACTTTTGCATATGACTTTAAAATGTTTTTTAATGTTATTTTTTATACATGCGTGTTCAATAAAAACATATGCTCACCTGTTAATGAATACAATAAGCAATAGAGATAAAAAGATGGGGAAAATAGAAAAAACATGGAGGTTACGCTGAAAAAGAGTGTCTATGAATGGAGAAGAAAAATGAAGTGGATGCAGAAAAAGGGAGAATATGGAAGGATGTTTTCGTCAGTGCCTGGGAGGTCTGTAAGAGAACATGGAAAGACTTTCCTTCTCCATCATATAAATGCTTCATATTTCCGGTTGAAAAGTGCACTTAAAGTGATGGTTTTAAAATCCACTTCTGAAAATGAGTCATGGAATTCCCATTGATTTCATCAACTGTTGAACCTTTCAGGCAATGTTCAAAAAATCCCAGCCTTAGAGTTTTCCACATCCATTACAGATCAGGGTGCGCTTCATTGGTGTCCAGCTGACTTCCTAAACAATATTGCTTTTCCAGGAGCTTAGTAAAAAAGTGACTACAGGTTCACGGTTATTCACTTATTCATGTGCTTCCATCTCATTCAACATCTTCCATCAAGTTTGAATGACACTTCCCTGTTACAAGTGTCTTAAATTTTATAGCTTATATTGCAAATATTTTTCCCTTGCATTTTACTGTGAAACAAGTGAAGCTAAAATAATAGTTAAGAAAAAAATCTGAAAATACTTTGCACAAGAATTGACATTGGAAGGCAGTAAAATCGTCTAGAATCTATTACAGTGAGCTGTCAATGAGTTGTCCGTTGTAGTCAGAGAACAGTGTTCATTTGTGTTCTCTTCAAATACATTTGTATCTCTTTTTTTTTTGGTCACACGCCATTTCGCAGATCAGTTATGAATGGTCATAGAATCATAGAATCATTAAGGTTGGAAAAGACCTCTAAGATCATCAAGTCCAACCATCAACTAACACCACCATGACTCCTAAACTAGGCCCTGGAGTGCCACGTCTACACCTTTTTTGAACGCCTCCAGGGTAGATGACTCCACCACCTCTCTGGGCAGCCTGTTCCAATGCCTAACCACTCTTTCGGTAAAGAAATTCTTCCTGGTGTCCAATCTAAACCTCCCCTGACGCAATTGCTGCCCATAATCCTCTCGGTGTTATTTTATGTTCTCTGCCTTTTGGGCTCATTAACTTACCACCTCCTGTCTAAGATGGGTGCTCTTTGGTACAGTTATTGTGGTTTTTACAAGATTTTATGATATTCAGTTTGACAAAGTTGGATCTTCTAGCTGCTCTAGCAACAGTATATAAAAAGGTTAATCCAGAGTGAATTTGTTTCAATAATTTTTAGACTAAGACTAAATTAAATATTGCCCCAAATTGTTCTTGAAATTAAAGAACCAGAAGTACAAGGAAGAGTAAAATAAAGTGAGGGATAGACTGGGTGCAGTTGCTATTCATAAATACTGATATTCTGTACAAATATCCCCATGATATTACTACAATTTGATCTTTCAAGAGTGCATTCTAAGTAAAAGTTATGCTGAAGATATTAAGATATGTTTATTGACCTCACCATTTAATTTTAACAGAGGTAGGGATGATCTTAATGATTTTGAGGGTCTCTAGGTCAGAACTAGAGGTTCTTTAATAAAAGCTTTTTACTTCACATAGCTTGACCTTTATACTAGGATTTTATTATTTCTATAACATATCCTTTCCTTATAATTACTTGTGCTTCTATAAAATGCTAGCCTTGACTGTTTGGAATGATGAATTGTAACAATGATTTTTTATGGTACTGTTAGAAAAATAGGAAAAAAAAAACTGTTTAAAGAGACTAGTATTGCACTCTGCAACACAGGGAACTGTATTAAATACATTGAATTTCCCTTAAACACACATGATACAACTTCGTCGTTAAACTCTGTTTGAAGTTTTCTTTACTTAACTTACATTATCTCAGTGGGCAATCATTCCCTGGAACATTTTGAAACAAATGGTAATTTCAGTTCTAACCAGCACACAGTCTTTCAGAAAACACTCTTCACCAATCATCATGCCATGTTCTGGCCTATAATTTTAATAACCTTATCAAGCTAGAGAAGAAAAATGCCCAAATCGTGGGAATACAGTATATTCTGATTATGTAAATGAGCACTAGCAATATTATTTTTATAATATATAACCCACAAAAAGAGAGAAACTACAGAATCAAAAGTAGATTAATGAACACATGTGCAATGGATGAATATTAGGGTAAGTGCAGTACAAAACACCCATACTGCTTCAGGAATTTTAATTAGGCAATTATCCATAACATATTTCTTATGAATTTATTGAATTTTTACTTGCTTTGCACCTTAAGAAATTTGGAACTCTGTGAATGCGAAGTAGAGTTTAAAGTTAAATAAAAGCAATATGAAGTAAAATAAAGTTTTTTTTTTTTTTAGTTTATATCAGATCTCTTAGTAAATCAAATTACTTAAAACAATAGGGTTCAACGTTGTATTTATTCTGATTCTATAGAATTCTAAAGTAACAATTTTTATATTAAAATGAAACTTGAAATCTGGCCTCTTCCATCCAGATTTTTATTCAGTTTGTGAGCAGGGTTTTAATGTGCTTAGAATTTATGGGGCTATCAATGATCACATAAATAGTTCAGTCAAAGGGAAGTCCCATGGTTGAACATTAGAAATTTAGACTACTTAAATCAGTTCAAATATACATTCTTACATAGTAAGAATACACAACCATGATTTTTTTCCAGTAGGCACAAAATCGCACAGTTATTCTAAGGTCTAGTTATTGGTATATGCAGCATAGTTATTTGGTATTAAGTACTCTTTTTGCAGCTGCTCAGTAAAGATGTAGTTAAAGCCCTGTGGTCAATATGATTCTAGAATAAATTAATCTTCTTAGAAATTACTTAGGAATAAAATTACCATATTTCTAAAAACTGCATAGGTAGAATTATTATTGAGTGGTTATAGAATATGCCTCGATTTCCCCTGGTAAACAAATCCATAGTTTGACTTTGTGATTAAAAATTCTAAATTCGGCTTTTTTAATTTTGTTTTGCTTTGGTTTAACTCACTGGTAGATATAACTGCCAGCAATTTACCCACATCTTAGTTTGGTGTAGTTCTTCTTTTATTTCACAAAATTTTAAAACAACTGGGAATGCATTAGGTTATAATTCATACCCTTCTTAATCCAAGATTCTTTTTTCTTTGAGAAGCAGTTAGTTTCAGATGACTCTACAAGTGTGTGGAGGGGTTCTATCTTATATTTGTGTGATACAATTTTTGTCATGTGTCTTTGAATGCAAATACAGTTTAGAGTTAAAAAAGTGTTATTTAGAATGTGTAAGACATTTCCTGCACTTATTTTTCTCCAGTTGTTCAGCTTATTAAATTAACATGTTACCTATAAATTAGTTATAAATTCATCTCTGCAGTTTCTAAATAGCGTCTGTCTTAAAATAAGCATGTTAACCCTTCATAGAACAGAAGTACTCAAACTCTACCCAAGTCACTGGAGAGTCTCCTTCATAATATTGTACTGCTTAGGGAACCCACCTCTTCTTGAGGTTGAAGATATTTGAAACTGGTTGGCTGTGTGGTTATGAATGCAAATGTCTTGGAAAAGAAAGAAAAAAGGCAAAAGCAACCTTCATCTTCATCGAGCTGTTAGAATATGAGTGGAACGGGGAACACAGATCAGACGCATGATGTGTGATCTCTGGACCGCTTCCATTTCTTTTATCTAGAGATGGCCTAATGCAATGCTTGTTCTGGGGAATTGGGTCTCGGACCCCACATGTGCCCCTTCTAGGGGGATTACTGGTCATCCCCTCCTCTGCCCTTCCGGTCTTATGACTTTTGCATTCCTGATTGTACATTGACTCAGCTCAAAGGTAGGCATGGAAAATTTTGAACAATCTGCTTGAGGAGAGTTCTCTTAAAACACAGAAGATGAGGCATCAAGCCCCCTCAAGTTTAACCCGGGGGTAAATTTTCTATACAGAAGGCAATTCTGTGTGTGGCAAGCAGGGTGTAGAGCATGGAGGAGAACAATACAGCTACTATTGACCAACTGTGCAAAGAGTGCCTCGCTTTTAACATCTTGAGTGGAGCCTGAACCGAGTGGAACTTAGGCATTTGTGCTGGGAAGACTGGATCACTCTTCCACAGCCAGGTATCAGGATGCAAGTGAGGGTCAACTGCTCCCTAAGGGGCTGGGCAGCTGGGAGCCATGGCCGGCAGGGCAGCGGCCTTGCCAGCCCTGTCCCACTGCCTCCAAGCAAGGGAGCAAGGCAGGCCTAGGGATGGCAGCTGGGGTCAGCCAAGAGTCCAGATCATCATGCAAGTCCATGGTGACAAGGCAGGCCGGGGTGAAGCCAGGAGCATGAGTCAGGGTCAGCATCAGGTTAGGTAATGGTAACTACAATCAGACACAGTTCAGTGATCCCCAGGCTGGTCCAAGATTAAGCCAGGAACTGGGTCCACAGGTCTGAGTCTGGATCAACAGGGTCCATGGTCAGATGTGGAGACAGGTACACCTACGACACGGCTCATGGAGGAACTGAAGGCACAGGCCTGAGCTGGGGCTCCTGGGACCATGGGCAGGAGGTAAGGGTGACAGCCCCAAGTGAGGCCAATCAGTGCCCTGACACCAGATGTTTGAAATCAAGTCACATTTGAACCTAAGATATGTGCCCCAATAAAAATATTGATCAACAACCTTTGCTTCATTCCAAGAAGAGTTTTCAGCATCCCACCACTTGACCTCATTTCCTGACTTGGTCCAGAATGTTTTCCTGACTTGGTCCAGTGGTCTACTTGTCCCTTTCCTTTAAAGAATATGAAAGGAACTGATCAGAATAAAATATATGCTTTGTATTGAGTGGCACAAACCAAATGGATCTGCAGGTGTCATAGTTTTGTCAAAAAAAAAGATTTCCTTTGTGTTCTCACAGCAGGAATTCAGACCATCTAACTACAGGCACCAAGCTTTGTGACACTTTTTGTAACACGGGCAGTGTGCAGTGTAGTCATGTGTCTGGGCAAGCGTGAGTCCCTGGAAGAGAGGAGGAATTAGAAATGCATTCTGAACCAATGATTAGTCGGTGGATAAGTTGCACCATGGGCTGTCACGATGGAGTAGGATTCTGGGCGTATCGGTAATATTCATGCTCAATGGTGGGAAAGAGCAGCTGGTGACCAGTCAGAAATGAAGACCTGGGAAGAGCAGTCAACAAGACATAGTGCAGGGATTTTTACCATTCGAATTAAAGTCTAATGAATATTTGACGTTACAAGCATTCCACCAGATGTTTAGGACCCTATATGAAAAGACATGGGTGCTTACTCCCCTAGCTGTAGCAAGAGGAGAGATACATAGGACTAGGCATTGCAAATCCATGCTCCTGCAAGACCTTCTCTAGATTCCACTGAAGAATTCAGGACAGAAACCTCACTTAGATGCTTTTAATCATTCTTTGTGGTAGTCTCTCTTTCCTTCTGTTGACACCATAAGAAATCTGTAAGTTAGGTGATAGAAATACTGGTCACTTTTTGAAACTTTTTGTATCTATAATTGTATGTTTGGGGGAATTGTATGTATAAAATGTTAACGGTTTACATTATTGTAATCTAACCTACATCTACTCTATGTGTCTTTTTTTGGATTTTCTTGCTTTGCCATCCCCCTCTGTAAGTGCTTTGTGGAGCTTCCACTAGGTCTCTCTTTTCAGAGTAGTGTAAGTTTCTTAATATCCCCATGGGCCTTACGAGGTTAAAATTTTTTTTGTCAGTAACTTTTATTCCTTCTTAAATAAAAATCCATTTTGAAGCTCTGTGGAATTTAGGGAGAGTCCTTCCATGCTCTTTTGGTTGTATTTAATTGTTTTCCTCATAAATCACATACTTTGTTTTGATGCAAAACACAGCGACAGAAGAGAATCTGACATTTTATGTAACTGGCATGTCATTTGTAAGATCTCCATTAGACAAAACATTTGTTTAGATACTCTGTTATTCATTTATTTTCGTGTCAACACCAAAACCTACTGCAGAAATGAACAGAGATGAATAATAAGACAAACTGTTTTAGTATCAATGTATTCTGCCTAAGGCAGTATACTGTGCAACTGGTGAAGAATGCTTATTTCCTTCCCAAAACCTCTGCTGAGAACCAGCTCTTATAAACAATCTCTTACTCCTTTGTCTTAAGGGACTATTTTCAACTATCTCCAAGACAAAATTTCAGTTCATATTTCACTTAGAAGATTTTTATGATAAATTGGTAAATAATAC
This sequence comes from Fregata magnificens, assembly GCA_013389945.1. Lineage (NCBI taxonomy): Eukaryota > Metazoa > Chordata > Aves > Suliformes > Fregatidae > Fregata > Fregata magnificens. The sequence goes on from WAAD01009146.1 coordinate 22,967, forward strand.
CTATCAATTATGGTTATCTTCTCTACTGTTGCATTATCTTTGTTGTGTCTGCTCTTTGCCAATTGCTTTTCTCGGTGTAGTAAATAGAAAAGACAGCATACAGGAAATAAAAAACAATGGTCTTGTTAGCAGACAGATTTGACAAGATATGGCTTCTGAGAGACGTATGTAAATCTGATAGATATTACAAACAAAAATAAATATTTCAACTGATCTACTGCAGCAATAGCAATGTTCCTCTCATTAGAGCTGGGAGGATAAGGTCTTTCTTGAAGAAAGGTGGTGCCTAGGAAGTAGTTGAGGTTGCCCTCAAAGCACGTATACCCCCAGGTTGCCTTGGGAAGAAAAAGGCAACCAGGAGTAATCTGTCCAACTGTTAATAGCAGAAGTAGCCCATTCTCAGACATCATCTTTGATAGCCAACTAAGAACTCCCAGAGACTTCTGGGTGGACTTGTGTTGGGTAATGTACCTGCAGTAAGTGTGCTGGTTCCAAGACCAGCATGAATCCAGGATTCAGGTGTGTGGAAGTAATACATGTGCAGTTCAGATGATTCACAGATGTGCAGTACCTTTGCTGCTTTCTGGGAGCTCTGCACCTACACACATATAAAAATGGAACATGTGAACCAAGTCTTTTATGGTAAGGCATACGTGTCTCCACATGTTGATGAAAGATGATGTGACTTACCTAACCAGAATGGTTAAACAGCAGTGATCTAGTTTATTTCCCTGCAAAAATTAAATTATTCTCTGAAGAATAACTGAATAGATTAGGCTGCCCCATTTAAACATTCGGAGTCCTGAAGCTTCCTTTACTTTCTTTTGTAAACTGTTCTGTGGTTAAATAGGTCTCAGTTAATTTTGCCTGAATTCTGACTTTCCTGCCACCATCCTACTCCTCCACTTAAACTATGAATACCATCTTAAATACTTCTGTTACAACTTCAGTGTTTAGGACTTTAAAATGTTGTTATTATGTTCTCTCTTTGCTTAGCACTTAACCTTCTGACGTCCACACATTCCTTCTAAATCAACTGCTACAAAACCTTGGACAATTTACGCACTTTCCTGTGAATTCCCTCCGATTTGTCAGTAACTTCCAAGGACCAAGGTAGGTAGCACCATGGAAAACTCTGGGAGATGAAAGGAAAAAGAACATTCCTTTTCCTATATATGTAGTTCAGAGCTATGTTTGCCTCTGCTACAGCCATATAACTTTGTAAACTTGCACTGAATTTGCATTTGTCTCTTACACCAAAGTTTTTCCAGCATTACTACTTGCTAGGTATCTTCTTCAGTGTGAACTGAGTGTCTCTGCTCAGAGTTATTTGTTCTGAGTTTTTTTCATGTTAAATAATACTTCCGTATCTCGGCATGATTTTTTATTTTCTACACCCTTGTGTTAATTATGTGCATTCAGAGGGTCTTGAAAAGCTTATTCTTTAATATAATGATGAGAAAGTTTCAGTAACATATTGCTTGCTGAAGGCCAGAGATGACAGTTGAAAACAGGTATGTGAAGAATGGAAATCTGGTGAAGCATATGTTGGGGCACAGGGAAGTTAAATTCTCTTTGACAAAGAAATAATTAGGAGCCTCAATCTTAAGAAAAATAGAAAAAGTGCAAAACCCAATAGATGTAATAGTTTGGTGATAGACAGTTCACTTAAGAGTCTTAGCTTGTGTTTTCTCTCTACTCAAAACTTACATTTACTTAATGACCACTAGACACCAAAATAGAGACTATAATCTCACAGATACTTATGATAGCCTATAAGGGGCAAAGGAAAAGGCTTACAAATAGAAAAACATATTTCTGATTCTGAAGACTGTTAGTTTCATTCTTGGCTGGAGGTAATGTGTCTGAGTGTTTGGGACTAGTGTTTGTAACTGACTGTTACACCCTGATGGTATTCCTCTGCCTGTAGATGTTGCAGTTACTACTTCTGTGGAACACCGATAAACACACTGCTATTTCCTTCTCTTATTTTATTGTCTTAAAAATTAATTAAATTAGCAAATTCTTCCCATGAAAAATCTTTTGCGGCCATCTGGCGTCCTAATGTGTAAAAGAAAGAAAACTCTTGTTGCCAATTTTTCATATGAACAGGATAGCCACCCACACTCGGAAGTGTAGCCTTCCTCTATTTGAGTTTCCTTATGATGGCAGAAGGTTGAGCAATCTCTTTAGTAAGGGCAGAGAATTTAACTTCCGGATTTGGGTCAGGTAAGAAATAGTGCAAGAGTAGCTCACTGACTCTTTTACTGGTTTAGCCTGAAATGTGATGTTGGTTCATGCTCATTGGTTTCCAAATCAGAGTGGAGACCGAGGAGGAGAAATTACCAAACTATTCCAACTTTCACAAGTTTATAGAAGAGTGTGAGGCTCCTGCTTTGTCATAAAATAATTGCTAAATTTTCATATATGTTGCAGGCCTGAAAAAGGTGATCAAAACTGAAGCCGAACGCCGAGAGACCAGCAGTGGAGGACATTCCCCAAAAGAATTCAATCACTTGAGTAATTAACTTAAAGCATCCTCAATATTTCTGACACAACTTTGTTCAGCATTTAACAAAGTATTATCTCTGATACATGCCCAATCTATACTCAGTTTTTGGGCTGCTACCTAATGCAGATTTCTTTTTCTATATCTTTATTGTTGAGGAGTTTATAAGAATCGTGACTGTTAAAGCCCTGTTTATGGCTAACAAGGGTGGATTTCTATATTGATAGGGATTCCTCCTAAAATCAGTTGGGATCAATGGGATGCAGGAGTCATTCCACCAACTCAAGTTGAAGTTTTTCCTTTCGATGTATTGATTAGAAATGGTAAAATGGAGAGAAAATTCCATGAATAATTTATCTGCATTAATCATGAATCTGTGTTGATCATCCTAACTAAACAATTAATGTGACACTTCAAATATTTCCAACCTATCCATAGAATGCAATTCAGAAGGTGCTTTTCAAATAATAAAGTTAAGAAGTACACGACTGTCAGGAAAAATGCCTTCTTTGGTTAAATAAACTGTTCTTTGTGGGTTTTTACACATGTACATATGCCCATATTTTATTCTGTTGTGTGTATATATATATGTATAGTACAGAAAAGTCAATAAAGGATGTAGGCTTTGCCAACTGGAGGGATTTGTCTACTTTTTTTTTAAGTAGATGTGCAATAGATAGGAACTTGCTAGATTTCCAGATGCTTCTGGTATTTTTTTTTCTTATCTTTGAAGACTGGTGCATATGTGTTCTCAGTGGAATCTAGTATTCCGCATACAATTCTACATTAATTGTGCTTAAAAATAAGGTGGAAAATTCTTCAATACCCATAAGTAATATTTGTAATAACTCAGATTAGGATGTGATAGCTTCTTTGCATCATTGTAAATCTTTCAGTCAAGACTGAATGTCTTTCTAAGGATGATAAGTTCAAGGCAAACAGTAGTTAAGAATATGAGGTACTAGCTATTGGTCAAGCCCTTTGGCCTGTATATTTTGAGAGTTCAGACCAGTGGCTTTTCTTCACTTTCTAGATCTACACAAACTGTTGGGGCAGGACAAAAATGGTGAGTTTTTCAGAAAGAAATTACTTAGAATGTTATGTATGATATGGACTAATTAAATAGGGAGTAAAAAACATAAATGCAGTAGCAATAATGAGATCTCTTTTAAGAAAATCTGTTTTCTCAATACTGTCTTTAAGTTAGAAGTGGTAAATTTTCCCATTCCTAGTGCCATGTTTGGACATAATGGGCTATGACAGAGCTCTCTTTCACTCACCATAGAACTTCTATTTAGGGATTTTCCTCTATACCATTTTCCTCTGTCCTCATATCATCAGCTGTTTTCCATGTACCCATGAAAAGGGTTGACATTGCCTCAGCTGTGGCATGGTGGTAACTTACGCTGTCGTTGCACCTGTATGAAGTTATGGCTTCGTTGAAGGCTTTTCCCCCTTTGCCAATACAATGCCAAATTATTTCCTACTCTCTTGATTTGTTTTACAAAAAAATGAATTAATGTGTGGTTACATTTGCTTTCCAGAATGTGACTGCTTTTTTATAGTCTGCTGGCTCTACTGCTGATACGTTCTTTCATGGTTTGAACCTACTCCCACTGAAATCAATGGAGAAGTTCCCACTTCTTTATTGAAAGTAGCACTGTAGTCTCACGTACTAATATGGTGAGTTTTACCTGTTTATTACAGTCCTGGTGCCAAACCTCTGTATTGGACTTGTAGCTCCACTGAAGTCACCAGAGGCATGTGGATTCAATACCAGCTGAGAAGTTATGGGCCTTGCAGTCATATCTTGCTTTTCTTCACTGCACTCTCCCAAATATTGTTTTCTTTGAGAATATGGTTTCCAGCGCTAAGCTCTGTCTTTAACCAGCTATTCACTCTGTACAAATGGAAGGAATTTTTTTAATGACTGTACTTAGTGTTTGATATGGTGTCAAATTGATACTGGGAAGACATCTACAGTTTAGCTCACCTGCTGTCCCAGCTGGGCTTGCTGTCTGTCTGCCAGGTTTTTTTCCTTTTCTTTTTTTTAATAAAAGGAGACCAAGAAAATGGAAATAAAAATTACAGTTATCAGAACAATAAGAAACAAAAATTCAATGCATGCATATATTAAATCCTGTTGTACCTAAAAGTTAACTTTCCTCGGGCAAAAAAAAGCAAAGTGGTAAAAGGCTGAACTTGACCCAACAGATTGTATACACCTTATCTGGCAATATTAACATGCACTTGAAAGTTATTAGTGCCCCAAACCTTTCAATACCAAAGTGTGCCCTAAATGTTATTTGATACTAGATGTTACATAAATCTGTATTTTCATTACTAAGCAACTTTAGGATATGTAGTGTGTGTTTGAAAAAAGGCATGGTAATAACTCACTAATAATGGGTGCCATGTGGGGGGAAAAAGGCAATATTACCTACCTAAGAAATATAAAACATGGTTTATATTTTCAACAGTTTGAGAATGAAATGAAAACAGAATATTTGGTGCACCTGTAAAAACATATTTGATCATAATGGCAAGTACAGCATTCTTAGTGTGGGATTCATATTTCATAACTCATGTTCAAACAAGAAAAATGATTATAATGTTAAGTATTTCCTGAGTTTATTTTGATGGATGGCAGAATAAGTATCTTTTACTCATTAAAATACAGATTGGTATAATTTAATAAATGAATTTAATACACAGATGTTCAAGACTGTTTGAGCAGAGTGCATATTAATCAACTTCTCTATAACTGATCCTCTTTTATATTTTTTAAAAGAAATTTGCAGGAGCCAAAAGTTTATTAGATCTGTATGATCTTGGTCTGGTATCAGATATCAAGTATGTTGTTTGAATCATGTCAGGTGATCAAAGTGTTTCTTTTTGATTGATGAACCTGTAAACACCAAACTATTTGAGTGGTCATTGCTTTTGCATCTGTTTGAGACACTGACACATCCTTTGAAAAAATGGCCAAGATTTTTAAGAGTGACTTGCAATACTGGGAACTTCACTTTTGGGTGCCCTACAGAAGACTGATCGTTAGACAGTATTAAGTACTCTGGTTTGAAAAGCTGTTTCAAGTTAGATACTTCCAAAATAGGGCCCCAGAATCGTTTGTCATATACAAGAATTGTAACCAAGAAATGCAGAAGCTGATTTTTCCTATTGTTTATGTACGCTTTTGCTTCACTGGCTTCAGTGGACTTGCACCAGATTTATATGCACATAAATGAGAAGAGGACTGTCATTTTTTAAAGCGTGCATTATGGAAATATGTGGAGCTGCAAAGTATCCAAGTGAGTTTATAGGAAGTATTTGCAGAAAAGACTGGATGTCAGATAACCCTTGGCCTAAGATCCACAGAAGAACGTCACTGTCCCGCTACCCTTAATGCACCTGAAGGAGCCTGGCCTCTTGAATGGGCTCCATAGCCTAGAGAAGGTGCCCGAGCACCCTGCGGAGAGATGCTCTGGAGTGAGGACCCCTATATGCAGCACTCTGAGCTGCCTTTGCTTGCCAAATGCTGAACACCTGCATGTTTCTGAAATTAGTAACATAAATCCCTTCTTTCAGGATCTGTAGTTTGGTTGTCTTTGTTGAAATAGTGCTCTGTCTTTTTTTGCTGATCAGTTAGAAGGGTTTTTTTGCTCTTGAAGCAGAATGTGTGTATGGTGCCCTCCTTCTTGCAGCAGATCAGGTCACTGCTGGGAGATGTATGAGGATTCAAATCCATTCTCCTCCCCTGAGAAGTGACTTAAAAAAATCAGGTGCTGGGCAATTTTACAATGGGGACGATTGAATTTATGCCATTTTGCATACAGGACCTCACGCTTTCTTGTGCTAAGAGGGACCGTGAGTGAGCATGGTTCCCTACAGTCATGTATGGATGAGTGAGGATACCCGTCCTCCAAGGATCATTTCCCCTACCCTGATTTAGAGCTTCTGCTGCTGAGCAATTGAGTAAAACCAAATGGGTTCTTCCTCTTTGTCTCCTTCAAGAAAGGTTTTGGTCTGCAGCGTTTGTTCTGGGTTCCTGTCTTGTAGGTGAGCTCTGAGCTTACATCTCAGTTTATAAATGTAACAGTGCAGGGGCTGGCACAATCTGGCCATGTCCTTGTATTGAACAGGATGGTCAGATGCAAACAGTCTGTTGGGAATGTTTCTTGGCTTTTGCTAACTTCCTGACTGTGCCCAGAAATTTAGGAGAGTGCTAGCTGGCCTGGGCTATAAGTATGCCGGGGAGTACTCTAATAAATTCACCGAGTAGCTTATTGAATGCCATTACATATGCTGGTGTGCTGGTGCTGCTTAAGGTACTAGTATAGATGCAGCCATATGGTTCCTCCTAGATTAAACACTGCAGGTAAATCTGACTGGGAGGTATCTAGTTTATGAAACCCATTTGAGCAGAGATGTGAGAGAGTCAAGTATATGCTTGCCCCTCACGGCAAGAAGCTGGATGCTTGGCGAACTGGAAAGGAGCACTGCTGAGCATTGCCAGGGTTAAAGAGCAGCTAAGAAGGCTCCAGTGTTCAGAGCAAGTGTTATAGGCATGCATGTGCATTGGTGATGTTTGATCACAAAGGACAAACTAATCTTTTACTCCAGGCTTTATCTTTAAAGAGGAATACCAGACTAGAGGTAGAATGGAAGTGAAAACAAAGAGGCGTGTACTTTTCAAATTATTTCATAGGGTTGTCAAAGGCTCAGCTCCATCATAATCTTGAATAGATCTGATTAACTTCCTTGTAAATGACAAGCTGACTTGTATTTCCATGGGATTTTGTCACATCCCACTAGAGTTCACTGTTCCGTCTAGTGACAGCATGCTCCTAGGTGCATTCCCCTGTGGTCAGGTAAAGCATCTGGGAAGAGGGCACGAAGCAAAAGTTTTAGGTGATCACACGAGTTTCCTTTCGGGTGTGGTTAAGCCTTTTAGTGCATAAAAGAAAGCCTTTCTCACTTTCATACCAGCAGTTCCAGTCACCCTGACATCAAAATTGGTACCCAGGTGGGCCACTGAGAATTAACTGACTTCCCTGTTTGTCCCTGACTCTGCTGCTACCTATTTACCAGACCATCTGGAGGGAGATAGTGCTGCAGCGACTCTGACTGAGTTCATTTGGGAGCTGCTGGTGAGCAGGGTGGCCTGACTGATTTGTACACAAATTCCTGAATCTTTCTGAACTGGATGTTCTTGCTCCTTCACTGCCCAACACCTTGCAACCATTTACACCTGTACAGAGTGAGTGTAAAAAACTGCCAGTCCAGATGGCAACACTTCTCACCTACTTTGCCCAGGTTTTAAAGCCTACACAAGCTGCAGGGCAGCAGGAAATCATGCTGAGGGACTTCTTCCATTTCTGCTGTGACTCATTCTAAGGTACATGGTCCCACTTCCCCAAAAGGGGAGGGAGGCGGGGAGGAGTGAGTGGAAGGATTCTTTGCAGCAACCTTTTCATCTCTAATAGTCAACAGGAAAAGTACAGCTTTACTTTGTTTTTCAGATAACTCAGCCATGATATCATAATGATAACAACTTTGCCTTAATGTCCACTTCTGTAATGTATCAGCCAGATAATCAGTTTCTGCTCCAAGAATTTTAACGAGAGGTTTGTGGTCTGCAAACAGAAAAAGCTTCTTCCAATGTAAAGACTCATGGAATGTCCTGATACCAAAATGCAATAGTCAGAGCATGAGTCTTGTTTCATATGTTTCATGAAAGTGGAAGCAATTAGCCTCTTTGTTCCATTATTATTTTAGGTGAGAAGCATCTATACCTACAGCTGAAGCATCGTCAACTGAGAGGGAAGAAGGGGAAATGTAAGGTTTTTTCATATCTTCTTAACTTCTTGATTTCATTAAATGACTTCTTAAAGTTTTCAGTCCCAAACTGAGTAATGTCTTTGTCATTGGATTTATTAATGTAGATAAGTCAGAGAGAAATTCGCTATGATAATTAACTGTATGTAAAGAGGATCTGTAAGAATGTATTCTTTGGCACAGTGCTTTTTTTGTCATAGCTTACTTTCTCTGGAAGTAGTGTAAAACTTACACATCTCTTTCATAACCCTGTCAGTTGCTTGTGAATGGAAAAAGCCATATTTGTCCTTTTTCTTACATTTTCCAAATTGCGTTAGACATTTCAGCATAGATTCCAGGCTTCTCAAGTGTGTTTTCTCACTTGCATTTGAATAAAAATCTCTATCCACTTATATCTTGCATACTTGTGCTATTATAAATTGAGATGTCACTAGTACACCAGCTATGTGCTATTCCAGAAGAGAACCTTATTCATGTTAACAATCATGCATATCAAGACCCTGGTTCCAACTCCATCTGCTGGTAAGCCTGGGACAAACCTACCTTTGTAAACTGTTCCCCATTTAGCAATGGAAACATTCTTTGGAGACTTTTGCATATGACCAGGGAATAATAGTTACATGTGCCACAAGTCACATTGTTCTGAGATTTTACTTCACTACAGAATGTGACCTTCTATGCTTCAGAAAGAGATATTATTTGGGATAATGTTAAGAGATCCAACCTCTGGTTTTAAGGACAGGGTTTTTTACAACACTGACCTTTTACCCTTTTCTCCAAACTTGATGTTCTAATTGTACCTATATTAACCGAAGAATATGCAACCAATTATGACACTATGAGTCATATATAAAATAGCTCACTAATGTACATTTATTCAAAAGCACAGCACACAGATTCAAAGACAAAGGTTCTTTCTTTACATCTAAATTAATTATTGCCAAGTCTCAGACTGTACAGTTAATATTTCTGTTGTAAAGACAAAACAGCAGCTAACCTGTTGCTGAACATCACATTGCCTTCCCTTTCCTTCTTCTTTTAATGTTAATGTAACTTAGAGAAACTACACACATGCTCGACAGAATTGACCTACCTGTAACATGTTTACATAAATGCACGTCTGCTTCTGTGTCTCTTTGAACATCAGGCTTTAATGGAGGTTTTTTAATAAGAATCTTTTCAAGAGTCCTGCTGGCGTCAGTGAGTTATGAACCAACCCCATGGTGATGTCTTCCTTTGGAGAACAGCGTTGTGCTATTGCAAACAGGTTAATATCAAGTTTTGGAGACCTTCTGCAGTTTTGATTCTTGTAAAATGGAACTCAGAAATCTGGGCACTCTTGGCAACTTGTAAAATCTCAACCAATAAGCAACCCACTGAGAAATCTCTTTGTGTGTACTGTTTTTTGGTGAAATAACTCAAAGCATTTTTTTCAAGAATAATAAAACCCAAGGTAAATTGAATGGTGAGCCCCAAGGATTAGGTTTTTTCATAACTTCCCCATCTTTTGTTCCTTTGGCACTCCATCTCTTGCAACAACAGATATCAGGTACCTCACTTAAGAACTGCTTATTAAAGCAATAATCACTGATCTTCACAGTGGGGACTGTAGTACTGAGCCAAAGTCACAGGTGCCAACTCCACCATATTTGGCAGCAAATCTTTATACATCATCTACTGTCCTGCTGCTTTTTTGGCTGTTAGTCTAGGAATTCCAGGCAATTGGCAGGCTTGTTGGAGAAGCTCAATAGCTCCAGTGAAGCTGCTCTGTGCTCAGATATCCTGAGCAAATGGCCACTGCAGATGTACAAATTGACTTCACATTTGTCTAATGGATTAGATGTGTGAGATCAGTTGCATCAGTGCTGCAAAGCTGCAGCAAGTTGAATTCCATGGCTATGCCCATGCTAGTAAATCAGTCAGTGCCAAGGGACGTTTCTGAGGGCTGGACCCTGGTTGTGTACCAGCAAAGTGTTTGAAGGCCTCTGCCGTTGTTTTGCCTCAGGCCAACTGGAAGCAGCCCTGACACAACACTCTGGTGCTACAGCTGAGCTAAAAAGTGTGTTACGGAGAGGGAGACCTTAGTAGCTTGAACAGGGAGCAGCACTGATACAGCTCAGCTGCTTTTGAGAATAGGCTCTTACGTCCGATATGAAGCATTTTGGGTTGGCATTAACTGCTGTGTCTCTGCAGTAGATATACTACAGAGAAAAAGGGTGCTCTTTTATGATCAGGAGCAAAGCCTACAGGAAGAGAAGCTCAGACACAAGAACTGAAGCTGTGTCTTACACAGGGCATGTATAAAGGCATTGGAACAATGTCCAGAAACACCTAAACTAGCACCGACACCATCTGATATATAGCATTGTATAGCCTAGCCCCATGAGAAGCCAGGTCAGTCGCATTAGGGCTGTGTGTGTCTCTGCCGCTGAGAAGCAGGGCTTATGTTCTTGTCCATCAGCCTGCCCTGACACTGCTAAACTGATGCTGATTCTGGCTCCAGCAGAGTCTATGAGATTTCTGCCTTGCAGTCCACTGCCCAAGGAAGACATGTCCTAAGGTTAGCAGGGATCCCCAAGTCAGTGGCAAGCAGATCCTAAAACCCCAGCTGTTAACATGAACTATTTATCATCAAAGTTATTACAGTTAGGCTGTAAGTGCTCACACCATACATGTTCTGCCACATACATCAGAATGAAAATTGATCAGACACACAAATGTCAGAAACTGGAGAGTTCCAGTATTAAAAGTTCTTCATAGTTTTGCCAAGTTAAAGCAAGCCACTTTAGGCAGGAGAGATAACCAATGCTCAAGTTGTAAATATCTTCTATATCCATAGATAATTTATTAAATTATTTTAGATAGATTTATATCCATAGATAATTTATTAAAAATTACCTTTTGTTTTTATCTACCCTGATTATTACAAGCTTTATTGCAGTTATAGCAGTATTATTGGAGTGACGAGTGAGTAATGACCTCATTACAAGAGAGAGGGAGCAGGGCTGAGCATGGCTCCCCAGGTGTCTGGAAATTTGCCCTTTGCTTATGCTACAGCAAAACTTTATAGCAAAAGTTGAAACTAGAGTGTAATTAAAATACATATAGGTATATCTCATGCATTTTATCATACTGATTTCATTTAAATTCTCATGAAATCATAGAAAGTTCGTAAGTGCTCTCTTTTTTAGCATTGCTATCAATAATTCTAGCAAGCTCTTTTGAGAAAAAGCTCTTTTCCAAGTTATGCTTCCCAAAATTAATGTACATTATCTATCACAGATTATTGGTTAACCTCTACCTCATTTTTTTTGCCCTCTACAGACTGAGTTTGAATTTCCACCTGCTTTTCCTGACTGACATCCAACAAAAAGCTAGATAGATTTATGCATATTGTAGTACATTGCAGTGAAAATAATAAATTTTGTTTTAGCTTGGCAGTTCAGAAAACATGGAAGGGAAATAATTGTCAGTCAAGGCAGTTTAAATTATTTTGCTTTTTATTCAGACAGAAAAAAATGAAAATATTTTGAGTCAAAAAATGCTTTGTTTCATTTGAATTATTTTGGTTCCTAAGGCATTTTACTTTTTGACATTTGAAAAAATACATTTCAAATACATTTCAAAGCTAAAAGTTACTTCAAATGGGAAACCAGAAATCTTTCAACTTCTAGGGTGTTTTCCAGTTCTTTTCTGTTAATGAACAATTTGTTGGAATTGATTAGAGGTCATAAAATATCCGGTCTCTCTGGACCCACATTTTCCACAGAAAAAAAAGAAAATGCTATGAGCTATTAATTTATTTAACCAGAGGAAAAAAAGAAAATAAAGAAAAGCAAACCCCAAAACAAAGTGGAGGCCATGTAAGCAGCTCTTGTGGACTTTCTTGCCCTTAGTTTCACATTTTTCTTCCCCTGCTGACAGACCTCTTTCACCCACTAATTGTACAGAGAGGGAAGGAAGTGGTGTACGTTCCTTTCCAAATTGGCCGTCAACTAGTTGGTCACATATTTGCTACTTGGTTAGATTTTGCAGAGAACTGGTAATTTTTTTTTTTTCAAAACGTGTATTTCAGCTCCTGAATTTCTGGCATGTCTTGTGTTCTGCCATATTTTGTTACATCTTGTCAGACACGGCAGTATGAAATAACACAGCGTGACTGCTGGTAGCCAGTCATAGCTTGAAAAGTTGTACAGCTGAGTGGAAGAGACTTCCACATGTCCTTCTGAAGATTGTTTCAGATAGCAAAAAGTAAAGTTAGCATGAGACAAAAATACAAATCCAGTCATCTTACTGTACAATGACTTTAAACAAAGTGATATTTGCTCAATATTTCTCTAAAGAAACATATAATACATACTATATCAAAGCAGAATAAATGAAAGATCTGTTCACCTTTTTGTTTAGAGTGAGAAATTTGACTGTTTAGCTGAGCTCATCAGGATCCAATCAAAAATTGAGTTTTATGTTTATAAAGTAGTAAGTTTCAGAATTACACAGATGATCCAGACAGTTACTGTCATTTTTATTGACATATTTAACTAAACATTGACATCCTTGAATGCAGAAATATGGCGATATACTAATGTGTTTTCCAAATTGTATCCTACACCTCTTATTTTTCATCTTATTAAAAGAGGTTAGATTCATAAACTAAATAAATAGTTTTTAAGAGATGGTTGCTAGTGAGTTACAAATCTAGGTGGGTTTTTTTTTCCCTATAAGCTTGGGGAAAGTATGAGTAAAGCAAAAGGCCATGTCATCTGCAACTGGAGCCACTGCGAATTAGCAATGCGTATGCAATCCACTCATTTAAATCAGTTACAGCATCTGGCTTTGAGATCCCAGCCATGTCTTCACTTCAGCTTAGAGGTGCAATGCCAGCTTGCAGGGACATGCCTGGCCCACTGGAGGGGAAACATTGGGCACCCACAGGGGCTCTAGCTACCCTGCCTTCCTGCACTCCACCGGTGGGACTGCAGCCACATCAGCACAGGTACCTTGCTAGCTGCTGTTAAAACAGGCTTGAGCAGGTCTCTGGAAGCCAACCACACCTGATCGCCACACCGACCTAACGAGCTAGACCTACCTCCTTCCTGGCATAATGCTGGAAAAACAACTGAGCCATCCTTGGCTGCCTTTGTCTGAGACAGCCACAAGTGGATTCAGCTCAGAGGTACCTGATCTACACTCCTCAAAGCAAGAGTGTTCAGAATGGAAGCCTGACTTCTGGTCAGTAGGCAATTACTTTTCTGGTATATTCGTTATATGAAAGCTGCATCACATCACGTTTTTTCTATACTGCAGTATTGGTATTATGCATGTTTTTAAGACCAAACTCTGAAGGTTCACATTTCAATACTTACTAGTTAACATTTCAATACTTACTGGTTAACAATTCAATACTTAGTGGTTAATTAGGCATTTCATAGTATAATGCAATGTGGTTATAGAATGCATATGATTTCAATATATAACACACACACCTACACGTGAATTATATCTGCACAAGCTCTCTCTTCATGAGCAGATAAACACACACATGGTAAATAGGTCACTCTGCGTACAAAGGCATATGAATTTCCTGAGTCAAGACGATGTTTCTTATGCACCTACGCAGCTTTCATAGAATAAAGCTCTGTTGGAATTTGCCTGAAAATAACAGGGGGCAAATTAAATTTTCAAGTGGAATTCAGAACAATAGTAATATTTCCTGAAAGGCTACTAATTCTAGTGGAGCTATTTCAAAGGCCACATTCTTTGCAGGTCGCTATGGAAGGTTAGCTCATGTTATAAAATGATAGCACCCTTTTGTGGTTTGAGCTCTCTGTTACACCTGCTGTGTCCACTTTTTTTTTTCCCCCTCATTTTCAGTTCTGCTTGGTCTAGCACGGACTGGTGCTGAATGAATAGAAAGCAGCAATATAAAGAAATCTGCCCCATATCTCAGGGATTTTTTTTTCCTTTTTGACTGTGCCTAAGATGCAATTAACTTCTCATAAGACATAAAATAACAACATTCAAAGCCAAAATTACTAGCTGGTATTATTCCATGTGTTAAATTACCAGAACGCTGAAGCTGAAGACGGGAAACACCCTATAAAATAACTCATCATGAACAACGCTGGTTTTCTGTTCTTGTTATTTCGGGTTTGCACATCCCTTTGATAAATTTAGTTAAGATGGACAATGCACCCACTCTAGCGCTGAGGGCTACAAGAAAAAAGCCTGTTCCAATCATAAAATATTTTCAGATGAACCAGTAGGGAGTAGGCTCTAGAGCTATTTTATATTTATTTGGGTTTCTCTGAAGATGCCAGTAAATGTCAATCAGACTTTTAAATAAGCTAGTTCAGACACCGAAGAGAGTGTATCCTGTGGCTGTGTGAAGCTCAGCCTGCTTTTGCAAAATCTGTTCATAACCTGTAAATACTCAGAGGGTGAACTGAAGCTAATCTCCCTCTTCTGTGGCTAAACTGGTGTCAGAAGAGTTTTAGTTACAGCAATACACCTGCTCAATTTTAATAGCTTTCTCCAGTATTTTTCCACAGAAGCTTCCTCGTTCTCGGTAAATCAAAAGCTTGTTGCTTTTTTCCTCCAGTGAGACTTGTCTGGTCTCTCAAGTCCTACTGCACCTGTCTAAAACACTGCCTTACCCTTGACTGATGTATCTTCATGCCTCATAATCTGCAGTGAGTGTATTCTTACAGCTAGAGAAGGGGAGAAGGGAAATAACTGAGGAGGAACACAGTTCAGATGTGAGAGTCTTCTTATACTAGAAGAAATCAAAGGAAGAAGAAAAGCAGAAACTAATGTTTTCAGGGCACCTGAGATACAGTCTTGAATACCAATGATATAAAATCAAGCAAAAAGACATGGGGAAAAATAAAACAGAAAGTGCCTGAGGCAGATAGGGATGCCTGTGAAGAAGCAGTGCTGAAAGATACAGAAAATTAGTTTTGGGCTCAAAAAAGAGAAAAGTAGCAGATGTTCTTTGTACAGCTCTGTGCTTTCTCCTCAGTGCTGCTCAGTTCTGAAAAGAGCATCATCAAGAAAATGCTGACAAACTACAGAAAAATAGTGCAAGTAGTTCTGGGAAGAACTAGTAGAGAATTCAAGTTTCCTATGGATGAGTTGTGTGCTGCTTCTTCTAATCACCCATCCACTGCAATTATCTCAGATTCTTCCCTCATTTTGTCTGTGATTGCCTCTCCGCGCAGTGTTTTTGGAGCATCTCCAATTCCCTACCTCACATCTGCCGGACTCTTTCCCAAGCTAGCAAGAAAATATCATGTCTGTTCTCATGCTGAAGACTTTCCCACAGTGGGCAGAGTAGCTGCATCCCTCTCCTCTACTCAGCGCCTGGTTTCTCCAAAACTCCCAAACAGTGCAAAGTAACCTCTGTAAATACTGAATTTGGCCAATGGCTTCAAATGTTTTTAAGGGAGGACTGAGAGATAAACAGACAAATCCTGCAATCATGTAACTTTCGTTTGTGTAGGAAACCAGGCTGAAAAAATAGTTAGAAGCCTCAAAGGATTGATTTATGAGGAAAGACGATCACTGTGGTATTTGTTATTATGAGGTAGGGCCTTCTCCCTCTCTCTCTGTGGTTTTGACCAAAAATTCCATTCCGGACCCAAGAAACTTTTCCCAACGAAAGTTTGTTAAAACTTTTATGTTCCCATGAAACATGTCAGTTTCTAGGATTGGCATTTTTCCGATGCAAAAATATTTTCTTGAAACACTTGACCAGCTCTAGTGACCACATGAGCTATAATAATTTGTCTTTACAGACTGGGCAGACTGGAAGAGCAGAAAATGTTAAACCAAACAGCATCGACCCAAGCTAGAATAACTAAGAAGGATTCTCAATCCTTATGTCACAGGATACTGCTTTCTATCAGCTGGGACTAGGAAGGCTTTCATCCTTCCTGACAGAACTATATAGTTTCAGGTTCCTATCCGATAAATGAACTTATCTTGCATTACTTTGGGATAGAAAGACCTGAAAAGTCCACATTTACTTTGAGGAAAAGTCTTATGGTGATGGGATTTTTCCATCACTTTTCTTGGATGAAATCTCTTTAAACTGTGAGACGCCTGTTCCCTTCTTCGGTAGCACCTCGTTGCCCATAAGAACCATGTTTTTCAGCGTAAGCGATGGCAGCGGAATCTGTCCCTGAATGGGGAGTACAGTCACTCTTATCAGTGGCTCCACTGCCAGGAATGTTCACTGGGGAAACGAGGTCAGATTTTGCTTGTACGAGGTGATGGGCTATAGTTTAGCAAAGGAAATCCTTTCCATTTGTGTGCTGTTTGTTTGTTTGTTTGTTTGTTCTAGATAAAATTGTTAAGAGTTTAGCTAAAACCCTGTGCCTAGCTTGTCCAGATTGTTTGCTTTACTAAAAGGTTGCAGTCCAACCCCTGCAAAGCAACAGTTAGAGAGCTTTGCTTTTTATTGTTGCATGTAAGTGTTCCTGGAGCAGTGGCTGCTCTGCTGGAGGAGAGGGAGCAGATGATATATGTTTTGCTTCTTTTTAGTCTGTCGTCCAGTGTCACTACTATTCCAACAGTGGGCCTCCTGACTTTGTTCATTGTTTTTAAATTAACTGAAAAAATATTGCTTTTGAAAGGTGAAAGCATGAAGAATTACAAGCAGCCCGATCAGCTTTGCTACATCTTTTAATGTACTACTGCTCGCTAGTAGTCCTAAATCATTAGCTGGGAGAGACTAGCCATTTTGGAGTATTTGTGCATTGTGCGCTGCCTATACTAACAGAACCTGGAGGGTTTTCTTTCCTTTGTCTCTTTCCATTTGGCTCCTTTGCAAGTGGAGCCTCTACTGACATCCACTGGTAGCCACAGGACAGCTGCAGTCCTGAAAACTGCTTGTAACCCACCCGTGCTAATCCCGTCTCCTGTGCCAAGTCATTGATTTAGTACTGTACTAGATGTCAGCTCAAATGTAAGGTCAAAATAATGTAATCCTTCCAGTTTCTCCCTCCTTCCCAGAGGAGTGGCCCCCTTCCCCTTCCATGGTGGTAAATAAATTCAAGAGATGAAAACCTGCTAGCAATTTCTTTCGCTGCGCTCACCAATTAGCAATACAGAAAATCAAACCACAGTTTCCTAGGTGTAGTGGGAATTTATAGGGAATGAGAGCTACCAGAAACTTGAGCTTGTATGTTACTCATTATAATTTTTTTTGTTTAAACTGCAGTAAATTAAGACTTAATGATCAAGGGTGCAGGAATGAGGATTAGAGACCAGATGGGAAGAGCTGAGGTCTCTTTGCTACACGCTGTGCCACTGACTCTTTCTAGTCGTTAATCCCAGAGCCTGTCCTGCCCATAAGTACTACAAGTACTGCAGTACGAGATGAGTGTGAAGATAATTAAAAATATGCCTATCAGTGTTAGCTTCTTCTGGCTCTGAGTGACTCTCCAGATCGTGTGGGCATGTCTGCAATATAATAAAATTCCTGAAGGTGTGGGACTTTGGGTTGGGTCCCTGTGAATTTACATGGCTTTGCACAAAGGAAATGGAGAAGAAACCATGTTGTAGATGCTGTGAGACTTAGTGGGTAAATCAGGAGCCAGAACAGGGTGCTACTTAAAGTTTGGTCAAGTACATTATTTTCTATATACTTTTAGCCAGTTCTTTGCACACAGACTTAGTTATCTCTTAGTTAACTCGTTTGGTAGTTATATTCAGTGACGAAATATCAACTCTTACACTTACTTGTAATCTCCGTTCATTTCTTGTGTGTATTTTGGGGTTTTTTTAAACCATTTTATGGTCACCTAAGTCACATGCTGTTGTTTCTCATTCCTGATTTGATAAATGTAATTAGTAAGGAGGACTGGTAAAGAACAGGAGGCCACAGATCAAGCCATTCACTTTTTACTTGCTCAGGAGAAGTCGCAGACATTTTAAGAATTAGAAAAGTATGGTAGAAATCATTAAGGTCTCTCCTTTTTTTTTGATCGTGACGTCAATGTTGACCTGCATCACTGTAACTGGAGCATAGAACTGAATATGCTTGCAGAGGCTCAGCAAAACATTTTGCTGATCCCAAATGTAAAGGTCTGCCTTATTGTCCCACCAAAACCAAGAACCCCAAGCACCAAAGACTTGTCCCTCACACTGCATTCACATTTCTAGAATGGGATTGACTTAGTATTTTCTGGAGAAAAGCACCAGCTTTCTGGTCATTAGTGGTATTGCTTCTAAGCCACAGTGTTTCTAGAACCGCATAAAATTTTCACCAGTGGCAGCTGAGAAAAAGCTGAGTTGCTGAAAGAAGCAGCAGATTTGATGAGCACATGTAAACCTGAGGTCCTGTGTACCTTCACATAATAACATTGCAGTTGTGCAGTCAGTTTTAATGTATGCTGTGTTTGCTGTCTGCTTTTGCTTATGAGGAGCCTTATAAGGTGCCCAGGAGAGGCAGAGTTGCCGCTGCTGTGGTGATACCCGGCATCTATCTACCTGTGGCTACTGATGGAAGGATGTTCATGAGGAAGTATTCATCATGACCACCATCCCCAAGCTCCCTGGTCTTTGCCCCACAGCCCAGCTGGCTCCCAGCCTGCATATGGGAGGATCACTCCAGCCCTTCACCCTCCTGTTTCATCCAAGCCTGTTTTGCTAAGGAGCCTTATATGAGTCCTGCAGCAAATGGACAGTAGTTTTTGTCCCTTGAGGTGTGGAAAAGCCTTCTGTTCCTCAATTTCTGTAGATATTTAAGATTTATATATGTTTAAAACCACAAATGATTAATCTGCAAGAAAGTGAAGCTGGGCAAACGAGTGGTAGGGTTCCCAGGGAGGTGAAAGGAGTTATCCAAGCAGGCTGTTAGTGGAACCTAACTTTATTTGGCCGGGTCTTTGAGCTCCTCTGTTCCCCCAAGCTATTTGATGCTATTTTCCACTGTGCGTATGCATCTGTTCATGTAATTTAGAAATTAATAGTTTAAAAACACTCCAGAAAATTACTTAGTATGTTTCAGCTACTTTTAAAATAAAACCTATAAATTCTCTGTGAATGAAACTTGGGGGGAAACGGAGCATACCAACTTCATTACCCAGCCTTTGGTGCGCTGACTGGGCCATGCACATCATCTTTATGAAGGCATCCACAGCCTAACATCATAAGGATAAGCGTTAGCATTTTCTCCTGGAGCCCAAACACTATTTAAATTGGAAGTTGGAATGTCAAAGCCGAGAGATCTGAGTGTGCCTTTTCCTTATGGAAAGTTCAATGCTTGGGAGTTCTTAATCAAGATTGTCAGACGTTTCCTGCTCATTTTCAGCCACCAACGGCAGGCATAGGTGACTCCCTCCTTGCTGTCGAGGGGCGGACAGAGCAGTACTGTGTGATCTGTTGCCCACTGAGCCACCTGCAAGTCGTTTCGCTCCAGCTGTGGTAGACCTCATGCAGAAACACAGCCTCGAAAGAGCTGGCTCCTGGCCAACAACACTGTTAGGGGTTTTTAGCTTAATTCTTTCACTGACCTCCTCCTGAGGAGCATAATTCATTAAGTACAGTATCATAAAGGCCATGGCGATTAGAAACAGAAAACACTGCCACCAGTGTAGCCCATAAAGGAGGGATCAACAATACAGTGTGTATGTGTATATATATATATAAAGTTCATGTTAGTTTATTCTGATATTAGGAGCTGAGAAGGAAGTATCTCCAGCTTTGCTTGCTTGGGATCTCTAGGTATAAGTTTAAATGGATAATATTTAGTCTGTGCTACTGTAAATCCCAGTGTAGGCACAGCAGGCTGTCCAAAGTGATCATGCTCCTAAGCAAGGATGTGTGGCAAGGATAAGGGTCACAAGTCAGAGCACTCCACGGAGTCCTCTGCTGTGAGTGGAAACGCAAGATCTCACAGCATCACTAGTTAAAGGGGAAAATAAAAGAAGATAGGGTAGGATATGCAGGGTTAAGCATGCTTAAAGTCCATTTTTTACGTTTCCACACGCTGGTCCAGAAAAACAGTTATGTTTAAGCACAAATATCATTATGTTATCCTGCCGTTGATATTTTGGGTAATTCAGGGTTATGACTGCCAGGCAAAGAGTCTTGTTGATGGAGGTAGTTTCAAGACACTCTGAAGGTATAAAACACTGGATAACACTTTTTGATCAACCAATCTCATTGTAAGTAGGACTATCATTAAGGTATCATTAAGCTATACCCATATTTGGTTTTGGATTGCAACCAAAAGAAGAAATTTTGTTCATCTTCAGAGTCTGATGACTCGTGTAATGATTATTAGCAATAGCAGACTTAGAAGGCTTGCCATGCAAAAGCTGAAGGAATTTGAAGTTTTAGTTATGTAGTCATTGTTGCTCTCCCTTGTCTGATGGTTAAAAAAAAAAAAAAAAAGGATTACTGATGAGGGTCATACCCATTGTATGACCATTATGTTTTATCACAACCATCCTGCTTCCTCTTCTTCAGTCTTTGGTTTCTGCTTCCTCTTCTTCAGTCTTTGGTTTCTCTGTTGGGGTTTTTTTTGTGGAATCTATCACTTCTTCTTGGATCTCCCCATTCTTCTTCAACCTGCCTGTGAGTGCAATTCAGATTTCATGTCTGATACAAGGCATAGAGAGTCATAAATACTGATGGTAAATTACAGCTGATTTTAATTATATAAACACTGAATTGCTTTATTTGCACAAAGCTCACACCTTCAGATATAAATAATAGTGGAAGACTGTGAAGAAATGGAATTAACTAAAGAGTTGTCAGGAAGTCTGCAATAGAAGCTATAATGTGTAATTACTCCAACCTAAGGCATCTTGTTTCAGTTCATTTGATTATTTTGATTGGTTTTATTCTGAATTGGGGTTTTAATGGCTCTTTTCAAATTGATGGGACATGAAACTCCTAGGGGAGAGTGAGAACCTTAGGTTTGTTTTAACAAACACTGCAGTAAACACTGCAGCATCAACTTACCTGTCTTTTTTCTGTTTCAGCGCACTGTTATTCTTCATATAAATGATACAGGTTGCCTCCATTTAGAACCTGGTGAATACTTGAAGATCAGATCATTTTTTGTCTTTATATCTTTATCTTTATTTTTTTTTTTAAATGTACAACATAAAACATTCAAAATTTAATACATATCCAGCCCTTCTGGATATGGTTTCCTGACTAAGTAGTCATATACCCATTCATCTGAAAACTGTTTCAGACACAGGACTTGCTTGCTTTATTGGCAGCAGTATAAAATTACAGAGGTATCAATCACTTGTAGGACTTGAAACATCCAATCTCTCCTCATTATTGAAACACAGCACAGTACAGCACACTGAGGGCTAGATCATGCCTTGTACATCATTAAGAATTAAGAGTTGAGGGATAACCCTGTAATCATGAACTCCTAGGGCCTTCCCAGTCAGTGCACCCTGTCTTCAGTGACATGTCATCCTTGAAGAAAAGGCAATGTGCACCTTTTTCTTTCCTGAGTAGTTCCCTTTCGAGGTTTAGATGAGTGTAGGAACATGGGCCTACTTTCTCCCTGATCAGTTCAATTAGCTCCTATTCATGGGAAAGGAAGGTCATGAGAAAGGAGTCAGTCAGTTGTCCCTATTGGGCTTCTGGTCAAGCCATGCCATTTGGTAATAAAATGTCCTTACTTGATTTCTTGCTGTTGGATACTCAGGACCAGATCCAGAAAGGGAAGGCGTCATTATAGTGCCCAGTGTTGTGATATTTCAAAGTTATACATAGGAGTGGTATTCAAAATATTGGTGTGTGTGCCAAAGCTGCTGAGATATGTAAAGGTCAGTGGTAGGCAGCTCAGAGTGAGATTCACAAAAGGCATCTCTTTAAGTGGGAAAATAAAAAACACTGAAAAAAAGATCTTCCCTGAGATTTCTCTTGGCAGTTTCAGGACTGCAGTTAGATGATGCTGTGAAACTGATTCCATGCCTGAAATCCGTCTTGGTTTTCTGTCCCAGTGCTGGAAGATGACAGTTGCCAGAGGTATTAGACCTAATTATAGACTATATTTTCATTGTTTGTCAGTGGCGTTCTTAGTTTACTTATCTAAATCCCTTAAGTTGGGATAGCGATCAATGTAGGCTTCTGTGATGGAAGGGTTAGACAATTCCAGGGAACAAGTCAGCCAGCATCCCATCTGAACTGTCCTCTTAGGGCTGTGTATACTAGTAAATTAAATAATGCCAAGGTTCCCTCTTTGGCCTTTAGACCAGCTGATACTCTTTGATAATATCCATATTATTAAATTCTCTTATTCTCCAAAACAAGATGGCCGTGCTGAAACTGCTCATGGCAAAAGGTCCTTGGCCTGTGGTAATTCTCAAATTGTCTGGGAGAGTATAAGTTGACCTGGGTCAGCATACTCCATGGACTAGTCACTTAATTTGCATGATCAAGCTGTAGTGCATGTGTTCATGCCCTGGCTGCATGTATAGAAGTAGCCTAAAGGCACTTCTTTCTCTCCACTGACTTTAGAATGATCCCAGGATGACTGGCATCCTTATTTAAGAAGTCATTCAGGTGCACAAAGTCAATGGGTCCAAGATGTTTCCAGAACTATCTGTTGGACTGGGTGCTCTACATTATTCAAATGATAATGATTACTACTTTGAAAGAATTATCATGTCTGTACATTGGTGTGACTCCATTTCTGGACTGATGTAAGTTTTTCTATCACTAATTTAAGCACATCTGGAAATCCTATTGGTATACAGGCCATGCTAATGTGAAAAAAATGATATCGTTTTCATGCGGGAGACGCATCTCTGACATCTTTATGCTCTGTTTTGTTATCCATTCCACTCTTGTTATGGGTGATAGATGAAAGTCTGGAAAGCAAAGAAAATGGTTCGAAAAATAGTGATCTCTTATTCTTCTCTTTAGGTAATTTCTCTCTCTCTCCCTCTCCTCATACCATACATTTATTTAGTAGCTGTGTTTTGGGGGCTTTGGGAGGGCTTTTTGCTGAGTGAAGGTTAATATTGTTTGAAAGTTGATGTATAAAAAAACAGGTGGATAGTAGAAAGTTTCGCAAAGGCCAGAGGCAATCTGGCATGGCATTTCTAGTTCTAGTGTGTTGGTTATTTGTATTTGTGGTTCTACCACATTCTTCATAACCTGTAACATAACATACTTACTTGTTGCGGGTATTGCACTATTTTCTCCCACAAATACAAAAGCAAATGCAAATGCAGTATCAGAAACTTGCTCGTGAGTTTATGTTAGGAGGATCTGCAGGAACTCGATTGTGGAGCACACAGGAAAGAAAATATTCCCTCTTTCTTCCACTGTTGTTCTGTTGTCATCTGGACCTGAATATTGTAGACATCGCAACAGTTCTGGGGTCAAAGTAATATGAAATGTGCATGAGTTGAAATTAACCGTGTTTTGCCTTTGCTTTTGCTAGAATTTTCAGTCTTTTATTTAAGGTGTTCCACTCTTAGCTGGGTTGAATTGCTGCCCAGAGATGCCTCCAACTTGCCATTCACTCCAGAGGGAGCCTAGGGTGTAGGTGGCTCAGTAAAGCACTTACTTAACTTTAAGTCGCATAGTTTAGGCTTATGGGTACAACACATTCTTGGATCAATCTGATGTTTTGCCTAGTTGCTTGGCTGAATGGTTAAGTGAGAAAGAGCAGCTTCCTTGCTTACCACTTGGGGAAGAGCAGCCCTCTGGGGAAGCCTGTTAGTTTCATCCCAGGAGAGCAGGAAGGGTTAACCCTTCAGTGTTCACTAGGACCACTTAAGAAGTCATTTCCTATAGTAACAATGCAAAGCATATGCTGCTTGTTAATACAGATGGGCAGTGAACTAGCAAGGCATTTTTAAAGTCTTTCAGTGCTGTATGGTGCAGTGAGAATATGCACCCTTGAGCCAATCTGAAGTATGTTTGTCCACAATTTCATTACTGTATGTGTCTGAGTTAGTGTCTTCATTAAAATGATAAGTTTCTCCAAAAGCTGCAAATGACAAGTGACCTTATAATGTAACATGGTCCCGCTTAGTCTGCAGGAAAGTATTAAATGTCAGGACTTATAATTGTAAGGATTTGATATTTATGAAGGTCAGTTCAAGTGTGAGTAATATAGCGTAATATTACATTTAAACTAAGATCTGTGTTCATAGGAACCTTTTAAAAACACCCAACTGCCACTGCTGAAATAGTGCAATGATAGATGATGATTTTTTTAGACTTAACACATATTGTGAATTTGCAACTCATATAGGGTTTGTATTAAAAGCTGACACAATATTTTAATTTAAACAGAGGTTAGATTATTAAAGTTGGTGAACAGCCAGAAGTATATCAATGTTAAAAAATATCCATTTACTTGACTTTTTCTCTCCTTTGTTTTCATTGGTAAAATACATTTAAAAAGTCACCTGAATTGTTGCTCATAGTTAATATTTTTCATTCAAAAATTGGCACAATTTGCCTTTATTTGAGGGCTGACATTGCAAGTCAGAGTATAATAAAACTTTTTCAATGATAAAGTGAAAAGAAATCCCATTCCACAGATTGTATGTCTCATTAACATTAAATTTATTCAGGTCAATTCACTGTTCAAAATGACGGATATGAAAGACTTGAAGTAGCATTTCTATTGTGTATTTCTTGGAAAGACAATTTCTTGGGGAGATTCTGTTCCGCTGGAACCTGATGGCCATGTGCATAAAAGTTATACAGATACAGATAAAGCATGTTTAATATGAACTTAGTCTTGATGGATGCAGAATGTCCATAGTTACTATTAGCTATAAAACCTCACTGGATGCCCAACACCTTTCAGCACCTGGCAAGATTATGCTCTGCATTTGTATCTTTCCTCTTTCCATCATCACGACATCTCATATCTAACAAGTAAAGTATGGAAAGTGCCAGTAGAAGACATAGTGGATCAGAACACAATGTGATACTTTTTCTATTTTCCACAGTGTATTTGAGCTTTTGTGCTGAGTTATTGTAGAAGGAACATGCCTAATCATTAATTAATTGTTTGGTCTAACCATTTAGGTGACCACTGCATCCATTTGGACCACTGAGCTGTGCAGAACAGAGGGCTGCACTATCAAGGAGCCTGCCTCACAGCAAATGCCCTAAAAGAAACAAGAAAGGTAGGATCTCCGGTGATTCATGACACGAAGTATATTACAAGGATGGAAAAGAGTTTTAGTTATGGAGAAGTTATAAGAACGAGGAAAAGTTTGGACCTGGGCCCTTTATGGCTGTAGATTTATTGATAGAGCTGCAGTATGTTATTTGAGGAGGATCAGGTGATGTGATTCTGGCTTTTTAAATTCCACAAGCGTCCTGTCAAAGGATGTAGATACCTCGGACAGCATTCATATAGCCAAACGTAGGTAGCTATAATGCAGACAAATCTGAGCAAATCATCACAATTCCTCCTATAGTCAGTGGACAGGAACAGAGACTTTTAGGATGCAATTACCAAAACAGACCTCTAAGTTAAGTGAATCATTCTCTGAAGGAGTCTATTTCTCTTGTCAACAAGACAATTTAAGATGGATATTTCAAATATAAATATAGTAATCTATACTCTCTGTCTATACAAGGCAGGGAAACAGGCAGGGTCAGAGGTAATGTGGGTATATTAGGAAGGTGGGATTAATTGTTCTTCATGGATGACTGTTACTCTAGGATTCAGCTTCACCTTGTCTAATTACAGGCATTTTACTCATGTGCTTAATTTAGGAATCCAGTTGCTAAAAGTTGCCCTACAGTTTTTAGTTGTCCTACAGTTTCTGTTATATGCAATAGAAATAGACAGGCATATTCAAAGGGGGGCTCAGGGCTTAGGTGGAGTGAACAGCTCTCTGTAAATGCTGATTTCTGGAGTGTCTACTGCTACCTGAGAGTTGTCATGTGCTACATGTGTTACAGAATGCTTATGACACCTTCGAGTCTCTCTCCCCCATACAAAGAGGTACCTGCGTCCAGAGTTTTATAAATCCTGAGTCCGAACCACAAAAATATTCTGTCAGGGTTAGAAATTTTGATATTAGAGTTGTCTAAAGACAATTCTAAAGACATAAAGGATAGATGCTTCAGCCCTCAGTGAATCCAAATCTTTGTGTGACACAGTTTTCATCATATAGTCTCCTTAACATACATGTCTTTTAGCAATCCCAAGTATATTCAGCCTACTCCTTCTACCGATCCTTTCTTTAGACTCGCCTGTTTCAGCTACAGCATCTTCCTCTCCCACACCTATGGGTGAATCAAGTAACTATTCCTTTCTCTAGGGAATGTTGCCATGAGCAAAAGACAGTGGGATGAAGAAAGAAATATAGGTTTCCCATGCATCACAGCAGAGGCAGGAAGAGAGGTGGCTGTCTTGGCCTTCTGGAGACTTTCCTTCCTCTTTCTCTCTACCTTCACTACCCTTGAAACGGCATCATCTTCCCAGGAAACAGAAGACTGCAGCAACCCTAAGTAATTCTTGCTGGCAGAGGTCAAAAAGAGGATAGAGCAGCCCATCAGGGAAGCTTTCCCTTCAGTAGGAAGAAAATGTGAGAGCTGGTTGGTATTCTAGAATTAGTATTTCACATGCTGGTGGCCCACTGCAGTCTACTTAACTGTCTGTATACACTGAAAAAGAAATGGCTCGTAGGAACTCAAAGGTATGGTGAAAAGTAGACACCATGTGGGAAAGTTATCGATGCACATGTTCTATCTGAGAACAAGACTGAAAGGAAGAGAAAAGTATCTGATTTGACTATCTAATCCATCTAGCACAAATGGGCAGGACCTGCGGTGTCTTCACACCTTCTACTAATCGGATCATTGAAAAGATAATTGTAGTAGCTGTATAGAGGAGGATGCGTGGAGAAAAGAGGAATCTGAACAACACTGAGGCAGGTGGATGTTGAAAGTATTGACTAAGTGGTATGAGTTGGGGAGAAGAAATAATGTGGGACTTTGCACATGGAAAGGGAAAATTTTCAAGTGATAC
Organism: Fregata magnificens; assembly: GCA_013389945.1. Taxonomy (NCBI): domain Eukaryota; kingdom Metazoa; phylum Chordata; class Aves; order Suliformes; family Fregatidae; genus Fregata; species Fregata magnificens. The sequence goes on from WAAD01009146.1 coordinate 50,311, forward strand.
AATGCAGAAGGTAACTAGGACAACACATGTGGCAGAAAAGAGTTTCTTGGTGGTCTTGGGCAGTTCTCATAAAGAGAAAGAGAAATTCCCTCATTAAAAACAAACAACTTACAATAAAGGGTTATCAAGTGCATTCCACATCTGTGCACTCACACAGCAGTTAGGCAATTTCTAGCATAACTGCACACAGAAAGAAGAGTAGACGGAGAGGGTGGTTACATGGATGACAATTAAAAGCGTGTCCTTTCTTCATAGGAGGGACATAGCTTTAACTTTCAGAGTGCAAACAAAAAAATTAGCATTGCTTGTAAAAAAAATGATGGAGCTGCATGTATTTCAGAGATGGGGACACCTGAGCACATCTTTAGTATTGGAAGTGTATTTTTTCCGTTGTAAACCTATGGATGAATTAAAGTTTGTGCAGATATTGGATATGTGGGAGGTTGTGTTGGAATGGATGAGGTGTGGCAGCGTGGTGGAACACAAAGTGCATCCATGCTGTCATGTGTGGTTCTGAATAGGGGGTGGTGGGTGTTTGGCATGCTATTATCTCCTTTAAAAGTAATTTCATTGAGTTTCAGTGATTACAGTGATAGGAAAGATAATTTAACAATTTCAAGTGTAGTCTGAATTAGGCTGCATATATGAGTGTCTGTATAATGGCGGTTTAGACTGAACCGGCTATTTTATTCTAAGAGACCAGGGTTATGAGCACCGTTGCTTTTTAGATGTTTGCTTTCAGTGTTCTATAGGATTAAAATGGGTTATGAAAACATTGGTCAGCCCAGGCCTCCAGCTCCAGCACCATTCACTTTGACTGCAGATGAACATAATGATGAGGTGAAGGACTAGCTCTGATGTATGGGAAAGAAATTAAGCATTTCCTTCTGCAAGGACCATGTGTTGTCTTTCATAGGAAAGTGTACATGCTTTTTTCCTTTTGATCTTTATACAGTATTTTCTCTGTACTGTTGAACTACACCAAATGTCTCTTTGAGAGTTAGGCAAACAAATGTCAACCTTTTGCCAACTGGTGTGAAATTAAAAAAAAGGATTTTTTAAAATCTATTTCAACTGCTTTTCTGTCAGACAATGATTGTATAATTGAAAGACATCCAGTTGATAAAAAAGAACATATTTTTTATTGGCAGCACAGTAACATGAGTTCAAAGACTGTATTTGCCAAGAGTGCATAACTCTGTAATGGCCGGCATACTTTTACAAGTGTTCAGTGGTATTACTGACAGAAAGATCGCTTTGGTCCAAGACAGATGTAAAATACTTCATTTAACAAATATTTACTCCACAATTATCTGAAAATGTAGAAAGTACAACCTGACATGTTTGAATATCTAAAGAACCTGTTTATGGGGTATTCTATTATTGTTCCTACATAATAATCCAAATATATAGTTGCAGGGGAGGCTGGATGATTTAGGATACTGGTAATAGGATACAAAGCCTTTCACTTCTTGGTCAGCAGTTCAAATCTGGCTTAGGTTGGTAGTAACTCAAAATGATTGCTGCACTGTGTGACTAGGGTTAATAATAGGTTGGTGCCTTCTAGCTTTCAGAGTCCACCACCATACTGACTAAATTGGCATGACAACCATGGGCTATTGTCACTTTTGCAGGTATTAGTGTCACCAAGGAGAAGACCATGAAGGTGGCTGCAAAGGTATAGGACCCCAGCACCTCTTCCACAGAACCGTACAATTGCCTGCCTTTTGCAGTCTCTAGGAACCTGTCAGGAGTTTGCGCCTAACTCGGCAGCGATGGGGACAGGAAAAACTTCTGCAGATTGAACATCACTGAATGTTATCATGGAAGTAGTAGGAAATAGGCGTGTCATTAGGAATTGTCATTGCAATAGCCACATTGATGGACAACTGTGTGGCATAATTATTAGCAGGTAATTAGAAGACTAGCCAAAGTGTGAGAGTTTATCTCAGTTTTTATTTGGTGTTTCATGTTTGGGAAGCAACAGAACACTTAGTTTTTGGACAGAGGTCTAGATTTTAGACTTAAAAGTGAGTACAGTTGCATATTTCTGATGTATAGAGAGTTGCGTCTGTTCAAGTCCTATGCCTGTCACTGCTCCTTTGCAGCCGTGCCTCTAACTGGAAACCAAACGCATCTGACACCCATTTCCTATCACCGAGACCAGCTGGCGTGGCCTAGCTCACATCCACACCCTTCAACTCTTTCGCTGTCCAGAGCAGGACATCATAATAAAACTGTTTTCAGGCAATAGTCCCTGACCCATGCTAATGCCCAGCGCGTGCTTAGGGACAGTTCTGGAGGAGTATTAGCTGGCACAGACCCAAGCACTACCAGGGACTGTCTGACGGGGTGATGATGCAAATGACCACGTTCTGGTGCTAGGCACATGCACTTTTTAATTCAGTAGTCTAAGGAAAGCTGTGTGACCTTAGCTAAGAGGTTTTGTCTTCCTTGTTCCAGTTAAATATCTTTGAAGTGGAAATAGTGGCATTTTTGTTTCTTGTGCATTTAGAGTTTTTAGAATAAGATTTGTCAATTGTTTGAGCCATGCTTCATAAAAGGCAACAAATTTGATCTGTATTTCTAGGCCTCATATGCAAATAATTGTATGTGAATTAAGGTTTAACATTCATAAGGTGTTGCTCCTCTAGCTGATGTCATTTTTCTGCTTCTGTCTCTCATAGGCTAATGTGTAAATGCTGTACCTAATGAATCCCAAAATTTCAAGGAATTTGCTTGGTGTGAATAGACTGAATGTTACTGATTTCACAGAAAAAAACAGGCAGGTACTGAGCATTTTTAAAATTGTTCCTTGCTGTCTTTGCCATGAAGTACCTAACAGTTATGGAACAGAAGGAAGAGACTGAAGAGCCAGTTGTATAATGGAGATGATGTTATTCCGGCTTCCACTGTGCGTTAGCCACAGGCCAGAGAAGGGGCACGCAGGCTCCTGGGTCAGGTGGGGCTGAGCATCATAGAGTGTTGGGTTTGGAGGAAAGGAGGAACAGGGGAGCACACGCACAGACGGCATGGCTTGGGGAAGAGAGGGAAAACCCAGGTACATGGAGAGAAAGAAAGGCAACATGGATAGGGAAAGGTAAAGGATGAAAAGCGTGCGCAGTTCCTCACACTGGGGGAGAGAGATCCTTGAATAAGGGCAGGTGTAACAGTTGGGGGTATGTTCAGGAATTTTAATCTAATAGATAAGGTTTTTATTAATTATTAAGCTAATGAAAGTTTTGTGTCCTCTAAAACAGCACAGATTTTACATAACCACAGTTTACATCTGCAATTTTCCTCTTTCAAATATCTTTAACAACTTTCCTCTCCTTGATTTTGGCAAACTGGGAAGGGCTGTTTGCAGGGGTATCTTGATGACTACAGGGTTTTCTCAGAGACTGAACAGATTCCAGCACTCCTGCCTTTTTTTTTTTTTTTTTTTTGTAGAAAAATGTTGTAGGATGTTTATGCTTCTTCCTTGATTTCAAGCTCAGATACTTAGCAACAGGATGTGGTATCCTCACACCATTGCTTATAGGAATTGCCCAGAATGATCCAGTGTGCTTCTACCATTTCAGCCCTCATTTTCTTCTGGGTAAAAGTGATAGAAGTCTTTATTTTAAATCATATTCTTTGTTGAATTCTGCGCTCTGTAGCAATGATTGATGACTTTGCGCTTTAAGAAGTTGTTTAAAGATATGCATACCATTACAGGTGGTTACTTAAGTTACATACATTTAAAGAAAGATATTTAAACACAGAGGCCTGGATTAAGGTAACCAAATTAAGGTGCCTGAGTTAGGATCACAGCCACAGTTTGTTCTCTTTCTAATTACTGGAGAAATAGGCACCACCAGGAGTAATTCAGTCTCCTTCAGCATCTGAATTGCTCTCTAAGACCTGAACTGCTTTCTGCAGACACCTGTCTGCACTGACTGATGGGTGAAGGCAAAACCAATCCCATTCATGACTGTGCTGCCCGAGTATGGCATGAACCCAGGCCACTGTGACCAGGACTTTTGGGTAGCTAATTACATTTTGAGTGCCCATTTTTGATGTCTTAGAGGAGCTGACTTTCTTAGCTTTCAGCTTCTTTTAGAATATCTCAAACTGGGCATTGTGGAAAATTTGGCTTATGCTTTTACCTAAAACATTTCCTGATTCCTGAGTCCATTTAAACAGATAGAGACACCAGTTGTAGACAGCTGCCTGGTAAAAAGCAGAGTAATCCTCTCCTCCATCATGGAGGCAGAGAACAAGGAGAAGTCAGGCCGCTAACCAGACCCCCGCCCCGGACATCCCTATTCATTTGTTTTGTTGCTTGGCTCCACCACATGACAGTAGTCGATACTACTTCTTACTCTGCAGGAAAAGAAAGCAAAGTACCGCAGCGGGTGCTGAAAGCACTGCACCCTGATCGTCCGTTAAGGGACAGGCAGGACTATTTGTTCCCTGGTTCATGTTGGTTGCTTCCTGTGGCATTCTTTACTACCTGTAGTAGCCCCAAAGGGTTTCTTGTTTGTTTTATGAAAGTTTTCCATCCTGAAACACAAATCCACTCTGACAGCCATATGGGACTCTGCACCCTTTATCCTGCATTGGGTCAGACCAATACAGGGCAGCAGCCCGTCTCTGTGCCACAAAATGGAGGATCAGGGTCTGTTATCCCTCCGTACATGCTCTATCTTAATTTGCAATGTGCAGACCTGTGCTAGTCTACAGGCAAAATCCTCCCTGCCTTATACCTGCGTAGCCATGTCGATTTGACCATTGTTGCTCACTTACAAATGATAATGAAATTAGGTCCAATGATACTGCGTGGATGGGACTGAGAATGATATTTTGCTATTGTGTGCATACTTTTAAATGAAAGAGAAAAAATAGATAATATCCTTTAAAACTGAAAAACAGACTTGAAAAAGTTGGTCTATAGATTTTTTAAAAGTGTAGTTCTACTGACAAAGCTTATAAAAACATTCCAAAGTAATGTAGTGTGATGACCCTTGCTCATAATCACAGAAAACCTCTCCAAGTTTTTGATTTTTTAATAAGCCTATCATTAATCTTCAATGAAAATAATATAGATTTTATGAAGAAAGCTCACCAAAGTTCTTGGAAAACTTACAAGACATTTAACAGCTGAACAGTGTATCTCACAAATGGACTTTAAAGGTGCTCTTTCAAACTGAAGCCTTTATTTGATCTGGTTTTATAGTTAACAATTGCTTTGGTCTGAAACCTCACCCATCCTTTCCAACTAATAACGAAAAGAATCCTGAAATATAGCACTTGTTGGAGGTACAGCATGACAGCCCCTGAACCAATTAGTATTACTCTTAGACTCTTGATGTTGGATTTATTATTTGTTCTAAGACATCCTACTTTACCAGAACTGTATATGTGTGTATTCGGAACAAAGTAAACTACAGGCTTAACAGTATTTAGTATATATAATAAACATGTAGCTGAAGTTATGGATTTTTTTAATTTTCTTTTGTGCTTTTTTTTTAAAACATTTAGCATTACTCAAATGTTTTCTCCAATGACTTTAATCTGGATTTCCTTTCTGATAAAACTCTGGTTGTTTGCAGATCCACCCGTCAGTTTTATGAGGAAATCTTTGAGACATCACAATTATAAAACAAACTGGAAGGAAGAGCAGCTGTACTTACAAACAAACATCACAGGCACAATTAATCTGCTTAAAGGGTTTATGAGGGGAAGCATAAAATATCAAATAAAGGGTAATGGGAAATATTTAAAAAATGCTGAAACTGGTAACAATCCACAAAGCAGAGCAGCCAGTGCACGTTCAGGAAACAGAATGTAGCTAGTAACTCATTTGATTGGAAGCCACCAGCTCTCTACCTCCCAACCTGAACTGCAGGGCTGTTTCATGTTTGTAAAACAGATACAGTTCTAGATATACATACTCCATTTACTTTGTAGATTACAATTTAAAGGATATTCCTTTTTTAAAAGTGAAGATGGTAATAAAATCTTAAGAGACCAGTTTTGTTTTCCATTGTTCAACTTAAACCTAGTATGATCCCATTCTTGTGGTGGATATTCATGTCCTTGCTTAGATAAGAGAAAAACATATACATACACATGCTCTTTCACAGTTTCTCTTGCTTTTGCTCATGCACATACACACATCCCCATGCCAACAAGCATAGTGGAAACAGGCATTGATTCAAGCAGGTGTATGACTATTTTGGATACTTTTTAGAAATCTCACAATATACTTTAAGATGAAAAAAAGAAAGATTCTTCTATACCTAACAACAAACATTATCTTCAACTCCAAACCCCCATTTTAGAATCTGAATTATTTGGATAATGCATTTGTGATTTTCTTATGTTAACCTTAACAGAAAGTTTCAGCATGTACCAAACTGAAATAGTTTGATATATAAAATATCCTCAGATTTAATATATGAGACTGCATCTCATCATGTCACATGTAAGGCATCTTTATCTCTTTCTCTCTCACTGCTCATAGTCATACAAGTACCAAAGAGACTCTGGTGGTCTGGTCTGCTGGTCATTGTATTTCTGCCATATCTGCTTAAAATCACTCTGTTTAATTTGGTAGAATGTGTGTTAGTGGATAGATGTTGGCGTTCATACGATATAAATTCCCATTGCCCAAGAGAAGAGGTTTTGTTCAAGATACACCACAAATATAATCAGAATGGTTCTTTAAAGGAAAAGAACCTCTTTCTTTCTCTCATGCGAAGACAGGGCAAGAAGGTTCCGGTTTTTATCAGAAAGTTCACTTTGCTTTGGTTGTATGTAAGTTTTTTATCAACAGACTATCAACTTGGGACACTTCCTACAAGTTGGTGGAGTGTCACATAGAATCATAGAATAGAATCATAGAATCCTTTAGGTTGGAAGAGACCTTTAAGACCATCGAGTCCAACCGTTAACCTCACAGTGCCAAGTCCACCACTAAACCATGTCCTGAAGTGCCACATCCACACGTCTTTTAAATACCTCCAGGGATGGTGACTCAACCACTCCCTGGGCAGGCTGTTCCAATGCTTGACAACCCTTCTGGTGAAGAAATTTTTCCTAATATCCAATCTAAACCTCCCCTGATGCAACTTGAGGCCGTTTGCTCTTGTCCTATGGCTAGTTACTTGGGAGAAGAGACCAACACCCACCTTGCTACAACCTCCTTGCAGGTAGTTATAGAGAGTGATAAGGTCTCCCCTCAGCCTCCTCTTCTCCAGACTAAACAACCCCAGTTCCCTCAGCTGCTCCTCATAAGACTTGTGCTGCGGAGCCTTCACCAGTTTTGTTGCTGTCTGAAAGGAAGCTGTGCATTAGATCTTTGAGCTATATAAGCATGGAGGGTTTCGTCACAGGGACAGTTCCAATTTAAACTTCGATTTCAAAGGGTGGCTTAATTAGTGGTTTTGAAAGGACCTGTCTGTGCTTGATTCTGATCTCACTTACACTTGCAGTTGTGTAAATGCAGTATGAGATCCCGTCTTCTTGTAAAGCGGTTCCTTGCTGTTTATTTTGAGAAAAATTAAAATGTATTTTAAAAAAAAATTTTAGCAGAGAAAAAAAATCAACTTAAAAAAAAAAAATTCATGCAAAAAATCAACAGTCCAATGAATTTTCCAAGAAGATGAAGGCATAGCGCCTTTGGATTCCTGCCTGTTTGTGCACATGAGGAATGTTAGTATCTTGGGATAACCACACTCCTTGTCATGTATTATGCTTTATATGGACGCAGAACTGTCATCGCAATGCACATAAACATTTTTTATTTTCTTCACCTGCTCATGTGGCGCACACCTGGGGCTTGCTGGCAGCGCGCTTGGCTTCAGCAAGCGAAGGAGAGACACTGCCAGGTTGGAAAGCTAGCCCTGTTCCCTTCATATAAGTTAAGCCAAGTCGATCCCCCACTGTTTTTATGGAGTGGTTAAGGATAGGGCTGAAAAACTTTAGCTTCTACTGAAAATTCAAAAATGCGGGGGACAGTAAACTTTTAAAGACTCAAACAGAACCATCAGTGCTTTGCTTAGACCTTTAGAGCAGAAGTCCCTCTCTGCCTGTCAGCTCCATAGTTTACCCCTGGTGACCCCTGTCTTTACAACATAAGCAGCATCAGTGCAAACTGCCTTGCCAGGTGTGGCAATGAGCAGACCTTTAGAAGTCAGCTAGATGGCACAGCGCTCTGTTGTTGCTCTATTAACGTAATAGTTTGGACTGAAACCTTTGTTGCTGGTTAGTGCTTCCTGGAGTAAAGGAAGTGTCAGCTGTATATTGCTCAGAGCTGGCTGAAACGTTTATAGAGGAACTGAAATTTTCATTGATTTGAGTTCATGGGCATTACATAAAAAGGCATGGCTTCCTGCTAGTTTTTTTGCATTAGTAAACATTTTGTTGAAATGCTTTCCGATGTCTGGTTGTCGGTCTCCTAGGCCTGAAAGCTGCAGGAGAATGGAAACAGTGAGAGGAGAAGCTGTTGGAAGGTGCTTTTTGATGAGCAAAGAATTGAAACTTCGATGTCTGGACCATGAACAAATGCCATCCTTACAGGAGTACACACCAACACACACAAATGTGTGTATACGAGGCACTTAGGGGACTGAAAGCTTATTCCTGCTTAGAAGGAAGAGATGTTACCTCTTTCTGTGTGAAAAAATGGACTCTTACATGCTCTCATTGACCCTGTGGCCAACCTGCTTGGGCCATTTGGGTAAGGGGAGTCAGAGACCTGTTCCTGCCCATGCCTGCCTACTCCTTGTTCACTTATCTAAACAGATCTTCCCTCCCTTTGCCATGGTGGGAGCCGCTTTCTCAGGGAAAAATGGCTTTCTGAGGCCCCTTTATCGCTACAGGTGCAAAACATTGTGGTCATAACTGAGTTTGAAATAGGAGAATTTTGTTGGTTTATTCTGAGAAGCCAATTTGTGCTTGGAGTAAAGACTGAGATTCATTACTGGCAGCAGTGAACGAATTGAGCACACTTGGCTTTGATTTATGGGTGTGATCTTTGAAAGTGAAACTCTGTGATGATGGTTGTAATGTAAATAACAGCACCAAAACAACCAGTTTGGAATAATCTACGTAGCTCTGGCATCCTGTTTCCGCTGCGTACTCCAGTTGTCCAGAGGATGGATGCCTATGTGTCTTTTTAATCAAACTAATCCACAACCACACAAGTGTTCAGAGTATTTTCAAGTGCAGTTCTTTAGGAACAGCATTTATATTTCAGTAATCCCCACAAGGCTGACTTGGACAAGAGTCTTCCCACACAGTGTGTGGCATTCTGCTGCTGCAAAAACAAGGGTGTTTCCAGTTAAAATTTGGCCTTCACATCAAGTCCATCCTTTGGCAGAAGAGTTTATATTATGTCATGAAGAAGTCCAATAATCCTATAAATACACATCCTTGAGGTATGGAGCTTTTTTAAAAATAGGAGTATTTACCATGTTATCAACATTTATCCAGCTGGTCAGAAAATGAAAAGATGGAGAGTGAGAGAATATGCAAGTATGTATGTCTTTAATAGATTATTGAAACAAGCAGCAGAATGATTCAACTGTCTTGGGCCAATTCCACAATGTTTTAAGAGCAATGTTTATTACAAAGCATGGAGTTCAAGCTGTGGAATTCGTCTCTTTGCTTCCTGCCTCTTTCCACTCACACCCACTGACACACACCAAACTCAGTGCCTTCAGATAGGGTTCATGGTGGTGGGAGGGGATTGACTGGGCCTGTTTTAGGGATAGAAACTCTCTGAATAATTTAGGACGTGAATGAGGATTTGGATTTCAAAGTTCATGGCTGTTCAGATTCCTGCTTTTGATTTTCATCCACTCCTATTTATTAACATTTTTGCTACTGGCCACTGTCAGAGAAAAGATTTTGGACTAGATGGACCTTTGATCTGACCCAGTACATCTGTTCTTATGGCAAGTGGTGCATTGCGCAGGAAGTAGATGACGCAACTTCACAGATTGCTGGTTAGGTCCAGACTGAAGTTAAAGATGCTCTCTTCCCCCCATAAAGCTGAAGATGTTTTGGACTTTGGCCGCCACATAGATGTCTCTCTTTCTTTCAGGGACGGTCCAGCTAGCTGTTCTCTGATGGAAGATAAGGACTGTTACTAATACACTCTTTGCCTCACTGAAACACATTTTTCTGCTTTGTCCAATAAAATACTGATTTGTAGACCTTTGGAACATTTTGTCTGGTTTATTTATTGATTTATTTATTTACTCTTCCTGGCAGAAGGACAGAAATTGCTTATTTGTGGGCCATAGATTTTGATTTTTTACTTTGAAGTCTTCATGACTTACATTCATTAAACTCTGTTACTAAGTGTTTCTGGATTTAAACACCTGGGGACGGTAGGGAAAGGGATTCTTGAGGCGTTCCACAGGATTCTTTGGCTACATTAGCAGACCAAACAGATCCAGGACATCGGCTCAAACACTGGCATGCAATCACTCATATAGTTAAGTTGTTCATGCAGTTCTGGGCTAGATAGCATTCTCCCAGACAGTACCTGGGTAGTTTGGGGTTGCTGCGGGCCAGGAGCCATTCACAATTGGACATATGATGAGGCCACCAAAAGGGGTAGGGTTTGAATATTTAGCTGTAAGGATACATGCTGAGTTGTGATATGCCAGTTCATCTCGGGACCAAGAACGTTTCTTCCTTACAGTTCGAATCCTCTCACTTCTGATATATTTTTTCCACTGCCTTCAGAAAGCACTGGATCTAGTATTTATTGTCCCATTTATTTTGCTGTGCTAAGGGATGGAGCTTTCCTCTTATTAGGCTGGAGACTTCTAGGCCATTTAATCCCAACAATCTGTTCTTGCAGATGACCATCTTAAATAATAACTTTTTCAAATATATCCCACATCATAAATTCCTAAATTAGTATTTCTCCTCCATTGTCTATATCCTTCAAATATTTTTTACCCTACTACCATGTTCATTCTTCACCTGACTTTAATAGTCAATGCTTTCCTAGAAGTCAATTTCTTATTGTTTCTTTATTCTTCTCTGAACAGTCTTGCAGAAAAGGAAAAGACGGACTGTCTTATAACTTAGTGACTATTCCCTTCTATCTGGCATTTCTGTCACCACATCCAGAGTACTGCATCCAGTTCTGGGCTCCCCAGTACAAGAAAGACATGGATGTACTGGAGCAAGTCCGGTGAAGGGGAACCAGGGTCTTTCTGCTGCCTACAGCTACCTAACAGGATACTACAGAGAAGGCAGCGCCAGACTCTTCTCAGAGATGCTCAGTGATTAAGTTCTGAGATGAAAAACCACAGAAAATTCCAACTACATATTAGGAAACAGTTTTTCACCATGAGGATGATCGAACACTGGAACAGATTGTCCAACCTCCAACCTTGGGGATACTCAAAGCTTGACTGGTCAAGGGCCTCAGCAGCCTGATCGAAGTTGACCCTACTTTGAGTAGGGGATTCTCTTTGGATTAGAGGTTCTTTCCAACTTAAATTATTCTAGAAGTCTATGATTATAACCAGGAGATAAATCTAATGGAAACTTATCTTCTTCTTCCTCACAGATTATTAGTACTTGAGGTTTCTAAGTGCAGAAAGGCATATATTTTGTTACTTATTTGGACTTTTTTCCCTATATTTACACCAGCTGTTTCCACTACATTCGTGTAATTCCACTCTTTTCATATAAAATAGTCATGATTCATACTAAGAAAAGACTATTTCAATGAGTCATTATTTTTAGTTTGTGTGTTCTATTCTTCTCTGTACAACAAAGTAAATAAGTACTAGTTCTGAGAAGTATGGTGCTTGTTTCTAAAAGGTTTTAGACGTGACTACTGATTTTTGATGCCTCAGATTCATTTAGTTTAAATTAACTTAATCTAATTACTTTAATTAAAAAAAAATGTTTGTTGTTGAGGCTTCAGTCAGCTGTAACTCTGTTGCAGTTAACAAAAATGGCAAATACATCAACATGTCCACAAAATCAAAAAAATAACTTTTTCAAATTGGATATGCAAACCCAGACCCTTTCAAAATCTGAGATAATTTCTGAAAATCTTACGAGCAAAGATAAGTGAAGCCCAGTGACTGGAATAAGTACAGAATACTATGTTCTTATATATTTGTAATTGATTTAAATGAATACTGATAAAATAGGTGTCAGTTATTTAGACTGTTAGATGAACAGATCCTGTTCAGATATTCAGTTCTGGTAGAGATAGATACTCAAATTACAAGATTAACCATAGAACAACTGTGATGAAGAAAAGTAAAGGATGTGATTTATTATGTTAATCCACTGAGCCTGTCTGGTGTGAACTAGATGTTCCCTGAAACCTGAGCACAATCATTCTTATTTGGCTATTTATGGAGTCAATAAAATGAAGGAACTGTGTCTTCTCTCCAGCCAGCTGACCTCATGAGTGTATGTTAGATCTCAGAAAGGGGGATAATGACCATAAAGTAGTGTTTTGCAGAAGAAAGAGAGGAGAAATTTAGAATCTCAGCTGGTTTTTAGACTTGAAAAAAGTCTGTAAGGGAGAACTCCTCTTTGGATTATACCTCTGAACATATTCCCTCTTTCCTCAACCTCTTTTCATTCTTCCCCTTCTCAAAAGTAAATATAAAAACAGAAGGAAGAAAGGAATTAACTGAAATTACTTTTTTTCTCTATTTGAATATTCATAGCTGTTGCATGACAGATTCGACATGTTCTCTAACAACTGGGTGCAATGTGCTCTTGTTTTTGCCTAGCTCTGTGTGTGTGTGTGTGTTTGTGCATGCACTTGTATTGTGGTGAGTGGTAGGGAGGCCTCCAAGGAAAACACAAAAGGCTGCAATCCAACAAAATCAGAAGAAGAACACTTACTCTGAAATGGCTTGATCTGATGTTATGAAAATGCTAGAATGTAAATACAAACTATTTTCATGCCAACGTCCTGGCCCTTGTGAAAAGTGGTGTTCATTTCCCAGACCTTTATCCGGAGTAATCTGCAGTAATTTATAGCCACTGTGAATAGCCACATCTCCTTTGTGTGGTACACATTTGTTTGAAATATTAATCAGTTCCATGAAAGGAATTGCATTTTTGAATGTTTCCCACTGATAGATGACAGAATATACAGTCATTACTCTTTTCTGTGGTTTCCTAAAGGGCTGTTTTCCCCACANCATGTGCAGTGTTTAATGTTTAATACCAGTTTTACTTATCTGAAGATTTATGACATTACGTGGGATTTTGATTTAGCAGGGTGATACAGCAATGTCCTAAAATCCATACACTAAACAAAGAGAGATCAAATAACTTCATGGAATGATCCCAGAGACAGTGTTAATGTTTGTTAGTGTTTTTCTAACAACAGTTCACCTTTCCTGGAAGCCAGGAAAGCAGTGGTCTCTATAGTGGGTATTGTTATCAAGCTTCATTGAAAATAATCTGCATATTAATATGTGTGATTAAATTAACTGCTATGTAAATGAGATGGATTCATTTAAGTCATATTTTGAGGATATTCACCAGAGCTGTTATATGTATGCTGTAGGCTGGATTAATTTCTCAAATTTTGGCCACTTCTATAAAGTCAACTATATTAATGTCTCAGATATTTTAGAATATGTGTTTAATAATGCTTAGAAACCTACCCATCACTGCATGCATTCACATCAATGGGAGCATCACTTCAGAAAGACTGAGGTTAGGAATACATGTTTCCAACTATAAGCCCTAGAATTATGTATGAGATAACATCTAGAGCTTTGGTGGACAAATGTGAAAGAAAGAAAGGTAAGGTGGTTTTTTTT
>WAAD01009146.1:64479-133527 GCA_013389945.1 Fregata magnificens
TGTATTGTGGTGAGTGGTAGGGAGGCCTCCAAGGAAAACACAAAAGGCTGCAATCCAACAAAATCAGAAGAAGAACACTTACTCTGAAATGGCTTGATCTGATGTTATGAAAATGCTAGAATGTAAATACAAACTATTTTCATGCCAACGTCCTGGCCCTTGTGAAAAGTGGTGTTCATTTCCCAGACCTTTATCCGGAGTAATCTGCAGTAATTTATAGCCACTGTGAATAGCCACATCTCCTTTGTGTGGTACACATTTGTTTGAAATATTAATCAGTTCCATGAAAGGAATTGCATTTTTGAATGTTTCCCACTGATAGATGACAGAATATACAGTCATTACTCTTTTCTGTGGTTTCCTAAAGGGCTGTTTTCCCCACATTTTTACATCAGGAGGATGGAAGGCTTTTTCAACACCTGCTACAGTAGCTCTAAAATGAGAAGTCAGAAGACCATCTGCTTGCTGGCCCTTCCTTCCTGTAACCATGTTTACATTAACTTCTCTTAAAAACCACCTACTGTTTCCTTAGTAGAAGGAAACTTCTTCACTTGTGGAGAGGGAGTTAACTAAGGAGAAAGATGTGATTTTATTTGATGAAGCCATACATTTTAATGGAATTATATATGTCAAACCTTGGTAAGCCAATGCCATCGTATGTTACATAGAGGACACCAGTTGTGAAGAAAGCTGCAGTCATGAAGAACCACTGGGATATTTACTTTTCATTCTGAACAGTCACCACAGATCAAGTCAACAGAAACTTCAAAGCTAATTATTTTTTTCTAGCACTGAACTATCAAATGTATAATGAAAAAATGTCAAAGTCTAGTATGTTCTGACCAGGTTCTTTTAGATAGTCTACATGTGCAGTGTTTAATGTTTAATACCAGTTTTACTTATCTGAAGATTTATGACATTACGTGGGATTTTGATTTAGCAGGGTGATACAGCAATGTCCTAAAATCCATACACTAAACAAAGAGAGATCAAATAACTTCATGGAATGATCCCAGAGACAGTGTTAATGTTTGTTAGTGTTTTTCTAACAACAGTTCACCTTTCCTGGAAGCCAGGAAAGCAGTGGTCTCTATAGTGGGTATTGTTATCAAGCTTCATTGAAAATAATCTGCATATTAATATGTGTGATTAAATTAACTGCTATGTAAATGAGATGGATTCATTTAAGTCATATTTTGAGGATATTCACCAGAGCTGTTATATGTATGCTGTAGGCTGGATTAATTTCTCAAATTTTGGCCACTTCTATAAAGTCAACTATATTAATGTCTCAGATATTTTAGAATATGTGTTTAATAATGCTTAGAAACCTACCCATCACTGCATGCATTCACATCAATGGGAGCATCACTTCAGAAAGACTGAGGTTAGGAATACATGTTTCCAACTATAAGCCCTAGAATTATGTATGAGATAACATCTAGAGCTTTGGTGGACAAATGTGAAAGAAAGAAAGGTAAGGTGGTTTTTTTTTCAGTGCTAGCGAGATTCTGTTAAAACAGCAGAAAGTACATAACAACAATGATTTGCATTCTTGATATGGAATGAATGGGCAACTACCATCTGTAAATATTTGATGCTTTATCACTGTCAGGATTCTTGCACTAGCTGGCATATAGTCATTCCAATGGATGTAGAAAAGGTTTAGTAAAAAGTGCTTATTATTGTGGTCTCAGAGGTCACCATCCTGAGTGCAGTGACATTTCATTTTACACAGTCAATGTTAAGGAAAGTGCACGTCAGTTAGAGCAACACAGGAAATTGCTGTAAAAAGCATCCCCCAAGACAGCTTGTGATGCACATAGCCTGGACAAAAGTTCTCTTGTCTTAAATTTTTTCCAAAATTCAAATGATCTGTTCTTGGCCATTTCTCTGCTTTAAAGTTATTCCTGAAAAAATCCAAATTCCTTTCCTTGGCTGAAGTGTCTCTGAGAGGCTTCCCCCATTTGACTCCCTGATGCCATATTCCAGAATTGCCGATCACTTAACACATATGGACCCCAGAATATTAGCTTTGGCAAGATCCCCAGGCTCTTTGCAAAATAAGAATTCACACTTCCCAAGCCAAGTGTAAGTAAGTGGAAGGTTCCCACAGCGTTGGTGAATCCAGAAAGATTCTCATAGGCCATTCACATCCAGACAACTGAAGAGCTTAAAGCTGTTGACTGGCAATACCACTTATGGTCCATTCTTGTGGTAAGAAGCAAGTTATTAATTTTTCCTTTTGAAGGCATACTGCTTGAAGGTGCCAGAAAATTAGGACTTTTCTTAGCCAGTGTTAATAACATGCAGTTTAAGCTGGAGAATTTCAATCTATTCAATTTCATTTTATTTTGCATGGAAGAAAACCTACTCCTTAGCAACAACTTGAGTACGGTAAAAATAAAGGTTCTGTGGAATTTTTTTGTCTGTGACTTCCCTACCTGCTTATCCAGTAAAAACATGCATTCATCAGTCCATCTCAATGCTTGGAGCTGGAATCACTGGGAAGAAAATCACAAGTAGAGGAAAATTATACTCCTATATTGACTTTAAGTTGGCTTTAGCAAACCAACCTTTTTCAGCTATATTGGTATCTTGCCTACTAACCCCTGACTCAGAGGCAAGTATTAGAAGTACTTCTGTCGCTTGGTTTTACAACTTAGCAAACACACGGTGCATGATTAAAAAACTCCAATAATTAATTCATGTTCATCCAAGAAGGCAAAATTGCATTTAGTTGCTGTGACCTGAGAGTTACAACTGCAGAGGAAGAGAGGAGTTTCTCCCTGAGGTTTTGCAGACACGTGGCACACCCTTGTGCACCGTTCTTCTGAGTGAGGGTGATTTTATCTCCAGGAGGTTCATACTGGAGTTCATTCAGGGGAGATAAAAGTTGCTCAGTGGTTTCTCCTTTACTGGTGGTAAAAGGATTCCTGCGTGGCTTTTTAATAGGATGCTGGGATTTATGTACACATTCCATCTTACAGATTCTGTTTATATGTATAATACATGTATATATCCATACAACTGTCTTTGTAAGTTCAGAAACCCCTTCTCTTGATGCTGACACCAAACCAGGGTACGGGCTGGTACTGTATCAGACAGGGATCTAGGGCTTGATTTACCTTGGTACTGAAATAGACTGAATCCCCATCAGTTTTCCTAAATATATTCTTCCTTTTCATAAGGAATGGTATGCTGGTTATCAACAGTGTATCACATTAAAAATGGGAAACTATGGGAAAAGTTTACCACTAAATTTTACTTTTTCTTAAACTCATTTTCCACAGGCCAGGCAGTAAGAACTAATTAAAAAATGCAGCTGAAAATAATGCCTTTTGGGTGGTTCTGGAACTAAACTAAGCATAGGAGCAGGAGAGGTAAAATGTTCCTCCTAGAATAGAAAGATTCTTGCAGGATTTATTTTTAGTTAAAATGTATCTGAGTACATGCCTAGCTCTTTATAATTCCATCTATAGTTCAACTACAGCATATCTTTTATTATAATCACATTTTACAACTGCAGTTAAAAAGTGACAGTGCAGATTTATTCCAGCTTCTTTTAATCTGACTGACTCAAGTATCAATAACAGTCTACAAATGGCAACATACACCTGAATGTGGGCTGTGTGACTATGCTTCTTTTCACTATTGTCTTAATTAGATCGATGAGAAAAATTAGCTTGAAGTATAAAATGTAGTCAAGTGCTTCCCTTAATCAGGATCACATGCATAATGAGATTGACAACAAACATCAAGAAACCACAAACAGCTAAGAGGACTACTGATGTTATTGGAAAACATTAAACCATCGTTAGTAGCTATATATTTACATAAGTAAATATATAAGTAGGAAACAGATTAAAAGAATCATAATAGATTCTACAGCATTGTTCTGATTTCTGTACAAACAGCATTGCTAAAGGATTCTTTCCTTTCCTATGTGTGAATACGTTTGTTATCTCTTAGCTAAACAGTTTGCAAAAATATGAAGTGATAGAACTAGCCAAATCCCTGCAGACAAAAAAAGAGCTTATCTGAAAATGATGTTCTGCTGGAAAAGACCCAGCACGCATGGGTCACTTGCAAATTATAACCTAAGGCCATTACCATCTCATAGCCCTTCAGTTGCTTGTGTGAAATACATTGATGGTCTCAGTCCAATTCCTAGCAGACAGGTGTCCGCATCACTGGAATTACCAGGTGGAGATGACTGCACTTTTTCCCATTAAAAAGGTGATTATAGCTAACACAGTATAAAACATTAATATAAAGTACTTATAGTTCCCACAGCAGATGTTACAAAAACTTGGAATCCTTCTCACTGGAGAAAATTGTGCCCAGATGCTTGTACTTAAACTTTATGGCCTGAACTCTGCCCTCAGATGTACACATAACTCCCAGAGATTTCAGGAGGAGTAATGTTCATGTATGTCAGGGCCGTGCCTAACTCCTTTCACAGAGCCCACGCTGATGTTCAGGTATATTGTGGGACACGCGGTCAAAAACCAGCACACATGGCTGAGGATGATGAGGATGATAATACTACAGTAGCTTGTAGGAGCACCACCCAGCATCAGGGCCAAAAGATACCAAGCCTTGCTCAAATACAGATCAAAAGCCAGACGTACAGATAAGCAGAGAAAAAGAAGAAAGAAAGAAAAGTTTGGAAACAGGCCCAGAGAGTGAAATTAATTGCACAAGATCACAGAGTAGTTCAGTGGCAAAACCATGATTAATATTAAACTCCGATTTAGATCACTGCAAAGGATATCCGTTTTTGTAGCTATTCAACTATCTTTGAAGACTAGAATGGAGCACACTTGGAGCAGTGACTTATTCCATGCTTTTGTAATGTGGTGCTCTCTTTCTAGAAAACAAGCAAAAATGTGTTATCCAATGAGAGTTTAATCAAAATCATGTGTTTTTATTGACTTTTTCAATTTCTGATCAGTCCTTTAAGGGGAAGGTCACTCTAGAAGACAGTAGCTATCTTCACCCTGTCAACTTATGGAAAGAAGCACTTTGGAGAGACAGATAATAGCTAAAGTGGACCAAGAAATAAGGCCTAAAGCACCCCTGGGACATGAAACAGAGAAAGGCAGAGGATTACAGGTGCAGGTGTTTAGATCTAGGCACTTAGCCTGTCATTCTGCAGCCAGTTCCTATCTTTGCATCATGTACAGTGATAACCTGTTGTTCTGAGAAGACGAGGAGCAAGCCGGTATTTAATGAGAGAGGACCATTGTGTTGTGAACAGCATAACAGTGGAAATGTAGGTACAAATTCTGCTCATGTAAAAGGGAGGCTGCTGAGAGTGTCCCATGAGATCTCAGGTGCAGTGCAGCACTGCCCGAGTTTCACAATTTGTGCATGCTAGCGTTGGTGCTACAAAAACTTGCTTGCTTAAACTTTTTTCCATGTGTTAACATTTTGCTCTGCTAGGAGGGCAGCCCATTTGCGTTGCTGAGGTTGCTGCAATCTGCATCCCCAAGGGAGACTGAAGTTAGGCTTCACTGGAGGTCAGCTGGGATGCTTGCCCGGGAGACGTTCTGCAGTATATGATGGGACAGGCAAGCCTATATGTTTAGGGAACAGTGGTGACTACAAAGAGGAGCTGGGAGCAAATACACAGGCAAGTTTAAGAAAGAAGGAACCTTTCCCAAAGAAATAGGTAGGGTTTATTCAAACCGGGAAAATGCTGAACAGTTAGAGAACAAGATGGGAGAAAAGAACTTGCCGTGTTAGGGTACAGTGGGTTTAGAGTAAGATTTATTTTGAACTTTTTTTATTATTTAACATCTTTTCCCGGTTTAATGTTTTGTGTTCTGATAAAGCTCATCTTCAGAGACTGGGAGCCTTCAGACAGTTTTGCTTTCAAGAAAGGTGTGGTAGTTCCCCGTGGTGATATTAGCTGACTGAGTGTCCCTTCTCAATTACTACTGATGGTAACAAGTTCTACTTGTGTATCGGCAGGTCCCAGAAGCTCTAGTTATGGTTCAAGACATCAGTGTATGCACTGACCCAACCAACACAGGTCCATTTGAAATCATATACTGTGTCCGTCATCACTGCATCTGAATGCTTGTATGTAATAGCTTGATCTTTGACACAGTTAATAAGAACATTAATTTTAACCACTATGTGAGCTGCTACGTAATCATTATGGTAAATACATCCTGTTTTATTATTTGGTTTTATAATCATTAGAGCATCAGAACAGCCCAAATGAAAACTGTGTTCAAATAGAAGATTAAGGCATACTATTCTTTTCTCCATTTTCTAAACATTGGAGATGTGATATGGTGTGCCATAAATTTTGTTAACACACTTTGCTTGAGTAATCTGTCATCATGATCAGTAGATAATGTCCTAAGGGCTGTTGTAAATCAAGCTCTTAACAAAGGCAGAGGCTAGATATATTTTTTTTAATGGTCATTTATAATGATACATAGAAAAGGGGATTTCTCACTTTAATGTTTAGGGTGGGATTCTATTCAGTTAACTTCAGCTGCCTAAATGCTGACTGTCTGACATACACAGCTACATGCTCCCTGTAGGGAAATAGACACATCAGAAAGTTGTTTAATTCTGTCCTGAAATGAGTGGAATGAACCCTCCCTGGAGATTCCTTCATCTTTTTCTGATCACTATTGAGTGATCCCAAGACAGCACATTTAAATGAATCTACTAGTTTTTACCTGGCCCCTCACTAAGAAGATTATGCTGCAAATGTATGTTTAACATGGGTACATTTGCCTCTGAGCAAACTAACATCTATAAAAAAATGATCCATTAAATAAACATTTTATTTCAAAATCACAGTGGGCTAAAAGCATGTCCGACATAGAATCATAGAATAGTTTGGGTTGGAAGGGACCTTTAAAGGTCATCTAGTCCAACCCCCCTGCAATGAGCAGGGACATCTTCAACTAGATCAGGTTGCTCAGAGCCCCGTCCAAACTGACCTTGAATGTTTCCAGGGATGGGGCATCTACCACCTCTCTGGGCAACCTGTGCCAGTGTTTGACCACCCTCATAATAAAAAATGTCTTCCTTATATCTAGTCTGAATCTACCTTGTTTTAGTTTAAAACCATTACCTCTTGTCCTATCTCTACAGGCCCTACTAAAAAGACATATATGTGGTTCCTCTGATGGACAGTTTTGGTCCTCAGTTCCCCTTCTTGGCTCTGCAAAATGAAAATATTGCTGTTTTGAGAAGACCAGTACTGGTTATACTGCAGACACTAATGCGGGATTGAAAAGTATTTTGACAATTAGGCATTAAAGAGGGTGTGATGGATTTTGGAGAATTTATTATTTATTATTATCATTATTCATCATTACTCATTATTATTTGTTATTCAAGAAAGAAGAACTGATGACAAGGCAACCAAATGAGAGAGAGAGAGAGAGAGAAGAAATGATGTTTGTGAAATTGAATGCATCAGGATCAGGCAGTGTTCTGCATAGCTCCAGGAAAAGGGCTCATGTGCTCATGTTCTGAGCACAAGCAGGAAGAGAGTCTGGAAGAAAGAGACATTGCTGAAGGTACTCCTTGGTTGTCATGTCTCAATGTAGGCAATGTGGAAAATACCCTGCTCTTGCATGGGATGGAGAGATGAATATCTTGTCTTGTCCAACCCACTTGCAGTCTTTGCAAGGTTCTTGCATTTTAATGAAGCATTTGATTACTTTCGGTGGAGAAAGAAGGATGTACTTTGGATGTGCATCACTGCAGAAGGAGAACTTGCGAAGTTCTTGGGAACTTCACGGTGAATTCAGTTAGGAGGCACTGAGCTGACAGAAGAAGGGAAGGAAGGAAAGCTAGAAATGCTGACACCCCTGCCTCCAGATCTAAACTGAGAACAATGCAAATTTTTGCATCAGAAACGCTAAGATCAGAGTTTCACTTAAAATCTAAAACACAAGAACTGGTAAGAAAATGAGGATCAGTACAATACAGATAAGATATGAATTCATACATGGCACTACTATGAAGTATATAAAATGCATGATCATATCAATAAAAAAGGAGAGTGAACACAAATAAGAAAAAGATTAAAAGTTTAAATGTGAAACTTACATTTTACTTTGAAAATTCTTAGCAGATGGCCAACCTGTTAAGAAAGAAATCCTACCCACCCCACCAAGTTAGAGGCTATGAGTGGGATTCTGTTGCCTAAATGTGGGCACCCAGGGGCATTTCAGGTGCCTCAAAGCATCCAAGATATCTGAGTGGAGCTGGGAGATAGGTCTCAGGACTTCAGGAAACCCTGCTCCCTTCTGCAGAGTCAGGTGGAGGCCAGGTAGGACACAACTCGGTGCCTAAAATGACACTGAATCTTTCTGTTTAGGCAATGCAAGCTCTCCCTGGGTTTCAAAACAGATCTTGGGTAACTGCTGAGGTACCCTTATGTATGGCTGTAGAAACAATGCCAAAATAAACAGTAGCAATGAGCCCAACACTTCTCTTACAAATTCATCAAAGATAAAAACTTTTATTCCACTACTTATAGGAAAATCAGATACCACTAATGCTAAATTACCCCTATCTGTATAAGACAGATGTATTTATTTCTAATTTCTAATGTGAAATTATTCTGTCTGACACCACAGAGTGTATAACTTTTGGTCGGATTTGATCAGATTGACTTTTTGATCTCTGCCCATGGAAATCACCTGCTTATTTAACTTCCGAATCTCTGCCTTTTCAATATTTTCTGACCATCTTATTTAGTATTATTGTGATTATAATTCAATAACAGAGAGATCTGTAATTTGCATTTATATTCTGCTGTGCTGCTATTCATATTGTGATCTTAATTTATTTCTAAATTATTGTCAGTATTGGTCACTACAACCAAGTCAAGTAAGCAGCACTGATCTTCAGTGCCTAGGGAAGGATGAAGAATTTATTTTGGGGGACTTCAGGAGGCTGGGAAGTGCTGGCTGGCAGCTGCATGCTGCCAGTACTGAATGTCCTGAGAATTTCAAAATATTGTACATGTTGATTGTCTAAGTCAGAAAGTGTTGCATACAGTGCAGGACAACTCTGTGTTAGACATCAAGTTTGTAGAAGAATTTCCCAGTACTTGTGGTTCAGCTCAAGTGTTTGTGACTTGATTATAGTTGCTTTGTATAAACATAGTAAAATCCTAACCATCTGTGCAAGGCTGTACAATACACATACAGACACACACCCGCACGCACTCCTAAATACTCACACACACACACCCCCGTATTAATGTCTGTAGCATATGTGTGTGCGCGTGTGCGTATGCCTGTGTGCATCCCCTTTGTGCTTTAAAAGGATCAATTTCACAAAGCTGAAAACAATTACGAGTCAAATCATCTGGGAGGAAAAATTTAATCAGAAAAATGTGAATGGTAATTAAAAACTGTTTACTTCAAGCCCTAAACAGCATAATCCCACAACTGAAAAGCTTGTTTAAAAGAACCAAAATGCTCACCAATGAAAGCAGCAGTAACAATACCTATATCTATAACAGGTGTAGCAAGAAAACAATTTATAATGTGGGTTTTGTTGGGGTTTTTTTATGTTGGAAGGTGTAGAAAACTGACACTGTGAAGAGGCAATCTGGCTGTAAGTGTTAAGAACAACATGAAGAAAACAAGTTTTGGGGAAAAAAAAGAAAATTAACAGGGTTATTGATCCATTTTTAGAACAGCAAATAACAATGCATAAAATGACATCTGTGTTTAATAAATATTTTTGTTCTGAATTAAAAGAAAAAGGTAGATAATACATTTACATTACATAAAAATATTATTATCTAGTAATAATCAAAGTTCTTAAATAACGATCAGCATTAGATCCAGATTTTTTCCATTTGGGAGTTTTAAAATAGCTGTCCAAGGAAGATTTTAAAATCAATAGTGTTCGCTTTCTGTGAGTATTTCAAAACTTCCGAAAAACCACAGTTGGAAGAAAGATAGTGCCAAGCCTATACATAAAAGGAGTAAATATGGTGATGCTGGTGATTATAGGGTTGTTGGGGGGATGCCGACTTCAGACAAAAGCGTGGAATATATATTAGTCAACCTCATTCATAATAAATTTAAAGAATTTAATTAAAGGCAACCACCATTTGCTTATGAAAATAGATGTTAAAATACTTCGATGTAGCAATAACATTACAGCAACATATTGCACTGATGATAAGAGAAAAAGGTCAGTGTTATATATTTTAATTTTTGTTGATGTTCTTTCATTAAGAGATGGAAAGGGAATGGAATCAACATAACATATTCAACAGATGTAATCTCCCTAAGCAATAGATCCCCATAAATAATTTTAAGCAGAGAATCATTATCAGGTGAAAAAGAAGGTCATATCTTTAAAAAGGATGAAAAATCATGGTGGATAAACAGCTTCAAACAGACTCCCTGTGTGGACTAATGGATACAAAGGTGCGCGTGATATTTGAATATATAAAAGGGAAGCATTCAGTCATCAATAGGTCCTCAAATTTGACACAAACCACCCTGGAGCTGTATTTTGACATCCACAGTGCAAAGATCTATGAAGAACAATGAGATGGAGTCAAAGAAGAGCACCAAAGAGTAAAACAGTTACTGAGAATCTCACCTGAAAGTAAGTGCATTTTTCAGAAGGAAGATAAAGAGTTGGATTTTAACAATTTGTAAATACTCACATGCATAAATCAATGCTGCGGCATACTTTATGTAGACATTAATTCCACTGCCTCTGGAATATCAAAAGTTAAGCTTGAAATATATTTCCAGAATAATTCTGTCTAAAATAATTGCAGCTTGATTTACTTATATACTCAGCGCTTCAATATTAACAATTATTTTATACATTATCTAACTGGCTAAAACCATCTGCTTGGGTCACAGTGTCCGAGCCCAAAGACCACATAAGACTGGAAGTAAAGAGCAGAAGGAGTGATAATGACTGAAGTTTACATGTAAGTATTGTTTATGGATTTTCGTGGGTTGAAATATCTGTTAGGGGTATGACATCAGGGTCACTGTTTGGGTCATAATGTTTTATCAGTGAGTTCCGGAAAGAAAGAGGCTGCTCTTTGAAGAAAGAAATGGGAGATGAGGTTGCATGTATCAGTAAAAACTGCTGCAAGGTTTTTATTAAGTGGTCTGCACAGAAGTGAATCAGATGTGCATATTGGGCTGTTAGATGTAAGAAAGCACAAAATGAAATGGACTGTAACAATTATTCTAGCATAATGTTTAAGGGGAACTCCTCCCTCCTTGCTGAAACTTCCGTTGTTAAGAAATACCCAGTCGCCATCGTTGTGGAAGCAATAGACGTGTTGTGTTGTTATCCAAGGTCACTCTTGTAGATCACCTCCTTGTGACAGAGTCATATGTATTGCCTGGGACTTGCAGAAAGCTAGTGGAGCATCCTGGCAGGATAAAATCTTCTTGTATTCCCAGTAATGTGCTTCTCTTTCGGTTGTGAGGACACCTAGAGACATGGTTGGAAAAGGCCTATTTTTTCATACAGTCATGTATGCCTCAAACCACAGAGATATCCAGAAATTTAAGATAAACATCTACTACTACTGTAATGGAAGAATCAGAGCCTGTATAATTATTTTCAAGACACCTAAGAGTACCTGAAAACGTGAAATGTAAAAAAAAAAAAAATTATTTAAACTTTGACACTGTATTGCCCTTTGCAAACTGCTAATTTTGTGAAACACCAGCTTGTATGTGTACAGAGCAAAATGAGAAAGAACTTTGTTTCTAGCAAGTTGCACTTTTTATAAATAGCACAATACAACAAAATGCACTGTAGAAGAAACATTCTGGGCCTAAAAAGAGAGATAATAAAATTATTTATTTTTTCTCATGTTCCAAAAGATTTTCAAAATTACGTAATTAAAGGAAATATTTTGTAAATTTAATTACATAGAAATGCTGAAGTACTACGTTCCATAATTTGACAGTGCATAAACTGGTATATTTTCTGCAAAGGAAAAACTCCTAAGCTGGTTTCAAGCTGTTAGAAGTTACCTTTGAGTATTAATGAGTTATTAGACTAAGAATGTGTAAGTTAGGAAAGATGAAAATTAAGGTAATGGAGAGATACTTTTGACGACAAGGAACTGCTTGTATTTCTTTCAAAATGTATGACAAATTTTTATGTTTACAGCTTAGGAATTTAAGTAATCTGATCTTGTAATGTGTTGATATTTATAACATAATGCTTAGAATGAAATCGACATTAGAACAGAATTTTTTACAGACCTTTCTGATCATAAGTGTAACTCATCTAAAAAGACATCACAGCAAAGCAGAAACAATGGAAAGAGATTCTATCCAGTATGGATGATCTACTATCTGACTTCACAACTTGATTATGTCAAACAGCGAGTTTGTTGCAATTCAGCTACTTCCTTTGGGAAAAAAATGTTTACCTTTCAGGAAATTGTAAGAATTCCAGAAGGACTGAAAAACTGGACAAAAGGCTTCATGTACATTGTTTGGGTAAGAAATGCGTACACAGACATTCAGCAGAACAAGCTTCCAGCAGAACATCCTTCAGAAATCTTTTGGTGTGAAATGGTCTAATACTCTGTCTTCAAATCCTCATTTTCAGTCTTCTGAAAATTACAAATTATATAATGCCAATTTCTAAATCAACTGTAGAAATGGGAATTTTCTTACATAGAGTTGGACAGATTATAGAAATGTACTGCATATTGTTTCTCCTGAGGCTGTGTTTCATGGTGATTTTAGTTCTGTATGTAGAGTTTTGTGAGTTTAAAAGAAAAAAAAAAGTGCAACTTTGTTAAGTTGAATTTTTTAAAATTTAAACTGCATATCTGAGAGCACTTGAGATAAATGTATGGAACACAAAGGAAAATGGGATCTTGCCTTTGTTTCCCTTAAAACAAGGTGTTGTTTCTTATTTACTCCAAACAGACAGACGTTGGGGGACATATTATATGTGCGTTGGTGACAAAATAATATGAGTCAATGGGATATGATAATTCTACCACCATCCAGAAAGTTGTTTCCCAGGAAATCTGGGACATTTCTTCAAGGTCTTGTATTCAGAAAAAGTATTTCACCGTAAGTGAGAAACAATGTCAGAATCCAGCTCCCTCAGAAGACCCTGAGCAAGCAACCAATGAACAAAAACAAAATGCAAATTGTTCCCACGAAGACCAGACCTGAGTAAGCCTTGCTTTGGTGGGGAATCTTTCTGAATGGCTTCTCTGGTGTCTAGTAATGTCACCATTGCAGACGCAGCAGCTTTTCGGACAGTAGGGATGCTAACCTGCAATCTTTTCTTAATCCAGTAGTCTATTTCCCAAATCTTTTAGGAGCTTCATATGTATGAACTGTCTGTTCAAATGTGGTTGAATTTGGTGAACAAGGTTAAATTTGTTGGCAAGCTGGGATATATGACAAAATAACATGACTACAGGCCAAATAAAACCCTTCCCTGCACTCACATTCCTTATCCCAATCAGGATCTTCATCCCTTAAAGTGAGAAATGCCAGAAACTCCTTGAAGTTTATTATAATGCTGCTGTTTTCAAGTCCAGGGCAGATGCAGCTGTGATAGTGATGGTGGCAATTCCACCAACAGACACCTTCTTGTCTTCTCACCCAAATTCCAGGCTGTTTCTGGAGCTGCTGCATGGATGGATGGGGAGTGTGTGGAGGACTGCTTCCTTCAGCTTCTTCCCTTTACCTCCTGCCCCCACACCTTAAACCCAGCGGGGTATGTATAGCCTGGACTGCTACTGCCAGGCTGCAATCAGAATGTGCACAGTTTCTTCAAGTTCTCTTGGCTATGTTGATATGATACCGTGATCATTTTTGGCTGCAACATGGGAGTGGTCTGTGACTAGCATCAACGGACTGGGAGGTTGCAGCTGACAAAATTCTGCCTGCAGGTCTCTTTGCATTTGCAGAACTAGGCTCTCACCATCTCTTGGCTCACTTGGTAATTAGAGAGGACCATTAAGGACAGCCTGTCCTTCCAGCCCCTTCCCAGCTGCAGCTGGGTTCTGCAGCCCCTCACTGGCTCTCCTTCTCCAGGTACTAGCTGAAAGTCATCTGCAGATCACAGAGCAGAGACAATGATCTGACGTTTACAGCTTTTAAAAGGCAAGATGAATTAGAATCTCATTTGGTGTAGATTTTTACCACTGAACAAAACTTCTTGTTGATTTTCAAATGCATTTGTTATTTGTTAGTATTCAGTTTTCCCAATACCATTGTGAAGATCAAATAGACTGTAAGTACTAGTAATTCGTGGATCCTGTATGTTCAGTGTACTGATGAAGTTTAAAAGTGCAGTCATTTCAGATCCCAGCTGAATCAGTTACAGTAGTCTGTAAAATGCGTATCTGCACTTACCAATAAGCAGGAAAAGACTTAGTGGAGTATAACTTCTCATTTTAACTCAGGACGTGTCATGGAATCCTATATTTTTGTTTGTGGTTTTTCCCAAGGTCAGTGTTATTTTTTCCACTCAAAAAATCAGTTCCATCTCTCAGGCTAAAACTAGTGCTGCCAGTGTTGTGGATCAGCTCTGCTACTTGTATCTCCTCAACGGATTTCTTCTACAGTGGAAACCAAAAAGTACAGGTGAATATGCATGAATCAGGGGCTTACTTTGACATAAGCCTTGAACCACATCTTGTTCCTCAATACCAACAAATTAGTAGTTCATCCCCAGCTTTCCTATAAAAAAAATTGTGATTAAAGCAGGATCAACAAATTGAGAGCAACCTGTATTCATGATTGCAAGTTGCTTTTTTCCTTATCTTACATTACCGCATTTTGTCCCTTCGGGATTTCTGGTGGATTATCATGACTAAAGAAAACTCACAAATACTTTGCTCAAGGTTTCATAGAGCTCCATGTTGGTGACGATAGGGTTGAGTGTTTATGGGTAAGAATCAGGAGGAAGGCTAACAAGACAGATATCATGGTGGGAGTCTGTTACAGACCACCCAACCAGGATGAAGAGGCAGATGAATTATTCTGTAAGCAGCTGGGAGAAGCCTCACGATTGCTGGCCCTTGTCCTCATGGGGGACTTCAATCTACCGGATGTCTGCTGGAAATGCAATACAGCGGAGAGGAAAGAGCCTAGTAGCTTTCTGGACTGTGTGGAAGATAACTTCCTGACACAGCTGGTGAGTGCATCAACTAGGGAAGGTGCCCCGCTGGACCTGTTGTTTGTGAACAGAGAAGGACTTGTGGGTGATGTGATGGTTGGAGGCTGTCTTGGGCACAGCGATCATGACATGATAGAGTTTTCGATTCTTGGAGTAGTAAGGAGGAGGGTCAGCAGAACTGCCACCTTGGACTTCCAGAGGGCAGACTTTGGTGTTTAGGAGACTGATCAGCGGAGTCCCCTGAGAGGCAGCCCTGAAGGGCAAAGGAGTCCAGGAAGGCTGGACGTCTTTCAAGGAGGAGGTCTTAAAGGCACAAGAGCAGGCTGTCCCCATGTGCCGAAAGACAAGCCGACGGGGAAGAAGGCCAGCCTGGCTGAACAGAGAGCTTTGGCTGGAACTCAGGAAAAAAAAGGAGAGTTTATGACCTTTGGAAGAAGGGACAGGCAAGTCAGGAGGACTACAAAGGTGTAGCGAGGTTATGCAGGGAGAAAATTAGAAGGGCCAAAGCCCACCTAGAGCTTAATCTGGCTACTGCCATAAAAAACAATAAAAAATACTTCTATAAATACATTAGCAGCAACAGAAGGGCTAAGGAGAATCTCCAGCCTTCATTAGATGTGGGAGGAAACATAGTGACAAAGGATGAGGAAAAGGCTGAGGTACTTAATGCCTTCTTTGCCTCAGTCTTTAATAGTAAGACCAGTTGTTCTCTGGGTATACAGCCCCCTGAGCTAGAAGACAGGAATGGGGAGCAGAATGAAGCCCCCACAATCCAAGGGGAAATGGTTAGCGACCTGCTACACCACTTAGACAAACACAAGTCTATGGGGCTGGATGAGATTCACGCGAGAGTACTGAAGGAACTGGCAGAAGCGCTCACCAAGCCACTTTCCATCATTTACCAGCAGTCCTGGCTAACTGGGGAGATCCCAGTTGACTGGAGATTAGCAAATGTGATGCCCATCTACAAGAAGGGCTGAAAGGAGGATCCAGGGAACTACAGGCCTGTCAGCCTGACCTCGGTGCCAGGAAAAGTTATGGAGCAGATCACCTTGAGTGCCATCACACGGCATGTACAGCACAACCTGGGGATCAGGCTCAGCCAGCATGGGTTCATGAAAGGCAGGTCCTGCCTGACCAACCTGATCTCCTTCTATGACCAGGTGACCCTCCTAGTGGATGAGGGAAAGGCTGTGGATGTTGTCTACCTGGACTTTAGTAAGGCCTTTGACACTGTTTCCCACAGCATTCTCCTGGAGAAGTTGTGAGTTCATGGCTTGGACAGGTGCACTCTTCGCTGGGTAAAAAACTGGCTGGATGGCCGGGCCCAAAGAGTGGTGGTGAATGGAGTTAAATCCAGTTGGTGGCCGGTCACAAGTGGTGTTTCCCAGGGCTCAGTGTTGGGGCCGGTTCCATTTAATATCTTTATCCATGATCTGGACGAAGGGATCGAGTGCACCCTCAGTAAGTTTGCAGACGACACCAAGCTGGGTGGGAGTGTTGATCTGCTTGAGGGTAGGAAGGCTCTACAGAGGGATCTGGACAGGCTGGATCGATGGGCCGATGCCAATTGTATGGGCCGATGCCAATTGTATGAGGTTCAACAAGGCTAAGTGCCGGGTCCTGCACTTGGGTCATAACAACCCCATTCAATGCTAAAGGCTTGGGGAAGAGTGGCTGGAAAGCTGCCAGGTGGAAAAGGACCTGGGGGTGTTGGTTGATAGCTGGCTGAACATGAGCCGGCAGTGTGCCCAGGTGGCCATGAAGGCCAATAGCATCCTGGCTTATGTCAGAAATAGTGTGGCCAGCAGGAGTAGGGAAGTGTTCATGCCCCTGTGCTCGGCACTGGTGAGGCCACACCTCAAATACTGTGTTCAGTTTTGGGCTCCTCACTACAAGAAAGACTTTGAGCTGCTGGAGCATGTCCAAAGAAAAGCAACGAAACTGGTGAAGGGTCTAGAGCACAAGTCTTATGAGGAGCGGCTGAGGGAACTGGGGTTGTTTAGTCTGGAGAAGAGGAGGCTGAGGGGAGACCTTATGGCTCTCTACAGCTACCTGAAAGGAGGTTGTAGTGAGGTGGGGGTCGGTCTCTTCTCCCTAGTCACAAGTGATAGGACAAGAGGAAATGGCCTCAGGTTGCACCAGGGGAGGTTTAGATTGGATCTTAGGAAAAATATCTTCACCGCAAGGGTTGTCAAGCATTGGAACAGGCTCCCCAGGGAAGTGGTTGAGTCACCATCCCTGGAGGTATTTAAAAGACGTGTAGATGTGGTGCTTAGGGACATGGCTTAGTGGCGGACTTGGCAGTGTGAGGTTAATGGTTGGACTCGATGGTCGTAAAGGTCTTTTCCAGTATATATGATTCTGTGATTCTGCGAATTCTTTTTTACTATAGCCTACATATTCCATCAAAATGGTCTCAATATGTTTTAATGCGGCAACTTTAAACAATGCTGGCTTTTTAAAAACATGGTGAAAGCAGTCTATTGTAAAGATTTTTAAAATTAAAACAACTTTGGAATTTTGATTCTTTGTGAAAAAAGTTTTCATTTTTATCATTGTCACTAATATTCATATCCTGAATAGATCTTTTAATAACTAGAACAGACTGAAATAGTCTAAAATTTAAAAAATGGAAAGAGATCATAATTATATTTATTGGTGTGCTGAGTTCTAGATGTTAATGGAAATTAATTAGTCTGAACATTTTCCTCAAGGAATATGAAAATAGAATAAAAATAGACTCGTCCATTTGTTACAAAATATCTTATAAGGATTGATACTGTAATTACAAGTCCTGCGTAACCTTGTGTGCCAGTTATCTTACTGAGCTAAGCACATTTAACTGATGAAGAAGTCAAGCAAACATTTTGCAAAACAAGTCAAAGATCTCAGTTGAGCCATGGTGATGGTTAAAGTCCTGTCCTTTGGGAGAGTGGGAGCTAGTTCAGTGTAGATGTTTTTGAGTAATTTCCTTTTTGACTTCCATAAATCACGCGGTACTTTAATTGCGAATGCATTACCAGCAGACCATGGCCTAAGCAGGATTATGGATTTTCATTTGTTCATAAGATTAGCCCATGTTTTTGTAGTTTACTTAAGATCCTTTCAAATGCTTTTCTCTTATCTGTAAACTATAATAGTGATTGCATTTCAGGCTGCTTAATTATTAATCTTTATTTAACAAATGTAGTAATTAGATATTATTTGATATAAAACATACTTTTGTTGAACACTGAGTTCATTTTCTGGCTAGATGAAATGAGAAGTGGGAGAACAAAAGACAAATATTGGACTTTTCTCATTTAAGCCTCACTTTTTCCAAGCTCACAAAGTAGTTGTAAAAATGGATTCATTTTGCAAACTTCTGATATTTTACAATGACATTTCTATTCAAAATATGATTTGTCTGCAAGTTCTAGAAATATTTTTTTTCAGCCTAGTTTGAAATAGGATGATTGCTTCAGACTGAACAAGTAAGTCATATGGCAATAATTCTCTTAATTTAGTCATTCCAGATATGCTGAATCCAGTCCATACAGACAGGGGGCTTCAAAAACAAGTGTTTGTTTTTTAGGAGTCTTTAAAATACAGGGAAGTGGAATAATCTGCTCTTCACAGCCATGATGCATAGAACAAGAAGTAACCAGTTTAACTTGCAGCGAGGGACAATTTTGTTATATATTAGGAAAAAAAGTCACAGTCAAGGAATGGAATAAATTGTCTGGAGAGGCTGTAGAGTCCGGGACGCAGGAGGATTTAAAACCAGATATGCACGTGTCTGTCATGGTAAATATATGGACCCTGCATGGGCACATAGATATATTAAATGTTCTACTTATATAATTTGTGACCCTTTTTTATGTTATCCTCTGATTTTATGTCCTTTTCCTGAGCCACTTTCAGATCAGCAGTAGGATACTTAGTGGTGCGGTATGGGAAGAAGTATGTATAGAAGGAAGTATGTTCTGCTTCTGAAGTAGTATGGAAAGGAAGAATAACAAATGAGAATGAGCAGGAACTCACAGTATATGTAACAGATATTGCTTGTATCACTTAACATACCACTGGTAAATGTTTAGAATTTAGTGATGGAAAGGGTATAAAAACTAGACTAGAAAAACTCACCCAGACTAGAAAAACTCACCCAGACCAGCATAGTAAGGAAGGGAGACATTCTTGACTGTTCCTTCAAAGACGCTGGAAAAGAACAATCTGCCTGCAAAAGCTGGTCCAGAGAAAGGTAGGCAGTAGGCCCTTTTCCAGCATAAGACTCACCAAATGGTGATGAGAAAACGAAATTTTCTGTTTTGAGGCAGGATATCTGATAATACATTTGGATGGAAGTATCTTCGATAGGGGTGGTCTGCATGGAACAGGGAACAGGATTTGGTATGGTCCTTCGCAGACTCCAGCAGCCATCTGTCATGAGATAATATTTAGAATTTAGAGATGATTAAGCTAGCTGAAAGCTTGCCTTTGCTCAGCTTGTTTTGCTGTTGTTTATATTTGCTGTGCTTGTATATTTTATGACTTGGATAAGTAAACAATAAAATCTGCCTTAACTCTATTTTATAACTTTTAGTCATAAATAATATTTTGGACATATTTTGGGATCCTGCTGGGTTACAAATTAGCCTGCCTGCTGCTCTTCTATATCAGCATTAATGCCATCTACTTTCCATTGAGCAGTGCCAGAGGTACTTGGAGGTCATCCACTCCAATGCTAACTAGTTTCGGTTCCTGTCTCATGTTGAAAACTGGTGAAGATGTTATATTTCAAGACAGGAATATGCCTTGGAGAAGATATTGCTGGCAACATCATCTACAAGCTAATCAGCAAAGATCAAGTGTCTGCTGGTAAATTTGCAAGGTCTGCATGATTTTTTCCCTCTAAATATCCTGGCCCAAAGTTTTAATGTAACTGCTTATTAGTCAAAACAATGAGAGGAGCTTTAAGGGACTGGACGCAATGCACTAAGGGCCCTGTGAGAACACTGGCAGTTAAGTAAAGCCATGTGAAAGAGGAACATTTAAAAGACTGTACACAGCCACAGGACTCACAAGACCAATAAAATTGTCATGGAGATGGGTGTCTACATATACATATACAAGTTTATCAAAGGACACTGTAGAAGCTGAACTTACTCTAAGATTTATGTTAGGGTGAGGGAAAGGTAGTCTTGCAGAGCAATGAGGATGGAAAGAAAGGATGTCTCCTTCAGTGAGGGGCTTTGCTAAAAAGAGTGGACTAGAAAACAAAAGCAAAACAATACAGCGATTGAGCCCAGATCATGCACAAACAGGAGAGGCTAACACCATCAGCACAGAAACTACACGTGTAAAATAAACTACCCCACCATGACAGATGTAGCATGGAAAAATAGAACGGGATGTTTCTTGCGCTCACTGAAATTAGGGTTAAAAATCCTAGTGGCTTCACTGGAGCGCTATGTTTTATCCAGTTTTTTGTAAAGACATTTTATGACCTGATTATGTATTCAGTCTGGCCTGAAAATGCCAGCTTTTCTGATAAATGTATGTGGCCAGACAACATCTTTTACTGAAGCAAAGTTTTCTTTCCTTCTTTTTTTTTTCATTTCTTTTTTATAAACTGGTGATGAAACTGTGTGACATAAAAGACCACCAGAAAATTAAGTATCCTCCAGAAAAAGGTAAAAGTAGGCTCACTGGATAAGACGTGTGCCACAGAAAAAAAGGGTCCTGTACCTTTAAGCTGAGGTAGTACCAATTGAAAACTATGTACAGAAGAAGTGATTAACTGACCAAGACTTCCTGGAGAAAATGTTCAGCTCCAGAAAGAATATTATAAAAAAATCAGAGGAGATGATGTTATTTTATATCCATCTGCAACATATTACATGCATATATGCAGTGCTCGTGTGCATGCATGTTTATGTGAATATTATGTGTATATTATATAGTAAATAAATGTAATGCACGATTTTTGATATACAATACATATTTGTCATTGAAATAGATGGTTATAGAGCTGTACTTGTCTGCTGGTAGGATCACAGAGGAGCTGAGGAGGTCCTACTAGAGGTAGGTGCCAGTTCCCAAAAGATGGTTTATTGCTCTGTAAACCAGCAGAAGGTGCATCTCCTCCCACAGGCCAGAGTTTTTGGTATTTCTTCACAGGAGGACTAAGAATAGATCCTTGTATTCATAAGCAACATAGTTTTGAATAGAAATTTCAAACTATGAAAAGTGTTGTAAAGCTTCAAAGCAATCAGTCACAGATAAAAATTCAGGTGATAAGTGTGTATGAAATACCCAGGACAGGAAGAGCTGTTAGAGTATGGGTTATTTAAGAAGCGTCATGCTCATGGTTTGTGCTTATGGTCTCTGCTAAGCAAAGTCACATGACATCTACAGGCAGGATTTCAGGAGCACATGAAAATCCACTTGCTTGATCCATTTATCCATCCACTTCTCTTCTGGTGAAGTATTCATGCAAAACACTTGATGAGTTTCCCTATTTTTCTCCCTTCCACTAGACTCACCACAATATCACACATCCTAAAGGCTGAAATGACCAAAGAAGCACGATGCAGCTGTTTCCCTACTGCATACTGAATGTTTTTTGCAGGTATCGACCCTGTGCAAAGTTGAGAAATGTGTTTAGTCCAGGTTCATCAATTTGGAGCAACTGTTTAGGAGGCCATTGCTCCTGACGATACCTCCAGGGTCTGGGGACGTGACTCACCCAGGGGACCTCAGTGGACTCCAGCAGTCTCTCCTGTTTGACTTGCTGAGTGAAAATGAGTGAATGGAGGTAGTGGAATCCAGGTCAGTGCCTCACATGTCATTTGGTGGTCTTTCAGTTGTTGATTGCTTTCTCCATCGTAAGGTCTTTGATTTTAATCGGATCATTGTGTGCACATATGGATATTCCTGGTGGCCTAACCAGTGAACATAATTAAAAGAAATGATTGCCTTTCACTTTAAGCAAACATCTGGTTTTACTTGAAACAAGATGACTTAGCTGTTTCAGAAACATTCTTGTAACCCTGGATTCACATTTTCATCTTAAAATATATATTTTCTCTGTTCAAGCAGCATGTTAATGTAAACACTATATATAACTGACAACCAAAATTTTCAGAAGTATTTGGTGCTCTGAGCATTAGTGAAACCACAAGAATTATTACATTTTTGATTTGATCTCTGTAAATCTGTTTCAACAGTCACTCTGATTTAAACAATTATTCTGATTTATACTCCAAGAACTATAATTTGCAGAAAATGTAACCATGTGAAAACATGTTTTTGTATAGTATATCTTGGCAACCTTGTTTTGTTGTGATGTCATTGCCTTAGGTTTCATGGAAATACTGAGGGAATAAAAGGAAAACAAGACCCTCTCTTTGAAGTATATTCGCATATCCCCTCTCTCCACCCCTAAAAAGGTTTTAATGACTTTTTTCCA
The DNA here is from genome assembly GCA_013389945.1 of Fregata magnificens. Lineage (NCBI taxonomy): Eukaryota > Metazoa > Chordata > Aves > Suliformes > Fregatidae > Fregata > Fregata magnificens. The sequence continues at coordinate 87,089 of WAAD01009146.1, forward strand.
TAATGGCACTGAGTTTTCTGTTATTGCTTGACAGACATTATAGTCAGAAATGTACTAAAGACTCTCATGAAAGGAATTTAATTGAGAGAGAAGGATTTGTCACCTTTCACTTCTCCTTATCAGGTAGGAATCATCATTCGTATAATGAGCTATTTTGAGATCCTGGGGTTCTTTGCTTCCATGCCACTACAGTGCCAGATTCTAAACAGTTAAACACAAGCATGTATGCAAGATACACAGAGCAGAGAAAATGAAATTTCAGACCATTTATCAACAGCAGAAGTAACATTGGAGCTTTCTCCATTAGAGCTCTATCTAATCTGGTTTATTGTAACATCTGAGGGAAGATGACTGTGCTTTATTAAACCAATAGCTCTCATTCACTTCATCACATCTGCTCTTTCTAAAATAAATAAATAAATAAATAAATACAAGGTTATTAAGAGTAGCCCTTCATTATAAAAAGCATACGTTACAGATACGTACAATAGAATGAAAAATGGCAAAAGAAAATGTCTTCATATGGAAGCAATCCATCTGGACACACCTAGATAAGGTATATGGGGATTTCCAGTACTATTAAAAAGGTTATCCCTAGTACAAGATATTAAAAATATGCCTTGTATGATTTAGGGATTTTAAACATCTCCAGTGTTTTTACTGAAAGAAAGGAAAAAGAAAGAAAGGGGGAAAAAAGGAGAGCATCACATTCAGAAACATTCCTAACTGGCTTCACATTTTATTTCTTTCCAGCACCGACAAGAAAACACATCAGAGACAAGCTCATGCCTGTCAGATGTGATCATATGCTAAAACAAATGACACCACGTGCTAATTTCATTTCCCCAGCACGTGCATTGGTGCGTGTGTCTGGCTGTTTTGTGTCTGAAATGTTTGAAAACAGCAGCTTTTTCTTATCTGCTTAGCTGCACAATGAACTATAAGAAATTTTCCTGTTGGGGCTCATTCCCTACTCAGTCACTTTCCTGTTAATCCTAAGCAATTTCATTGATTTAAATGTATTTCTTACCTAGTTAAAAGAATAGACAGAGAACTGAGCTATTGTTACTGACCCTGTAAATATCATCAGCCACAGTGCTTAACTACTGTGAGTAGTCCCTTTCAGCACTCTCTACCAGGCATGGGACTAGTCAAGTAATAAGTCCTTTGACTGGTACTGAGTCTTCATAAGATCAGACCATTAATAGATTTTTTTTTCTTTTTCAAGCATAAAAAATCACAGATCGTTTTTATTGTTTCTGAGTTTATGTGTTTGCTGTTAAGTAACAGGTTTTATTTAGTCTATCTTCACAGATCTACTTTTCAATATATTATTATCAAAAAAAGCCCTTCATTTTGTGAATTGGCAACCATTTCAACTCCACCTGCAAAAGTAAATGAGCAAAATGAACATTGGACATGACCTCAGCACTAGTCATATATCATGTTCTAACTATTGAAGGCAATGTTTTATAAATCTCCACAGCTATATCCATAGATCTGAGTAATTTACCATATTTCCTTCAAAATGCCAATCACGGACTACATCTCTAGTAAATTTGGTTCTTAGTACAATAAATAAAATTAATGTTCATGTATTAAGAAGAGTTACTGTAAATTATTGCTCCCTCTTTCGGGACTATTGCTTTAGCAGTTGGTGTAGGAAATGAAGTCGTTTTGGGGAGTAGGAAACAGCAAGAGTTGTAGAGTACATTTGAAACTCAGGTTTAAGCTGATCTCAGCCTGCCTCCACGTTAGTCATTTCAAGGTCTGCTGCAGGTGGTCTTCACACAGAAGCTCAAAAGAGGCCATTTGTGCCAAAATGTGGAGCTGGGAGGGGTAAGTGGTGGAGCATTCACAGGGAACAATAAAGCTTTCATGCTATGGAGAGAGAAGAACCAAGCTGAGCAACTTGGAAAAGTGTTAGGGAGTAGAAGGTAAAAATAGGTAAATAGATTAAAAAAAACATGGAAGAAAAGGAAGAACGGGCTTTGTGTTTGGACAAACTTGGAGACAGTTTTCAGAAAAGACACTGCTAAATTGCTTTTGTTCTGCTAAAGTAGTCTTCGTAAAATAAGTAGAATCAATTCCCAGCTGAAACAGCACTGTCAGTATTGACAGTTTTTCCCAGTTCTACCTCAGTTGAAATTAATTATTCATTTTAATTGTTATTGCACCCCCAACTTCCTAATTTCTCCTTTTTCCCAGTCCCATCACTTTCTCCAAAGTTGGCTTTCTATCCTGCTGGAACTTAAAACTGAGGGTGAAATCTTGGCACTGCTGAAGTTAATATAAGTTTGGCCTCTGCAGTGAGGTCTGGATTTTACATAGATGTTTAAGAAGTTCTGTGGGAGGATTCATGCCTTCACTTAGGCATTTGGCAGTTAGGTATTAAAGTCTTTCTTTCCACTGACCTACAAGGAGCCCAGCTTATTATTTGAGATTAGGCACTTACCTTGGATTGCAAAGTGTCAATGTTATTATTTTATTCTGAATTTCAATAGTTAAGTGCCTAAGGAGGAGCTATGAACTGAATATGGTTGTGTCCTTCAAGCTTTGTGTAAACCAGGGCCAGAGGAGGTAGCAATCCCTCCAGACATGACAAACATGGTGTGAAGGCAGAGAAGTAGTGCAGAAAAAGAATAAATAATGTTGTGGTGACAAACATCAAACAATTCTCATGACTTGCAAGAGCTAAGGTCACTGAAAATGGTGGATATCCTACTGGGAGATAGCTTTGTCTATTGTCTTTGCTGTATTTCCCCAAAGAAGACCCTATCTAGTTGTCCTGGACCATAGGTTTGCATGAGAATGGTAGAAGCAAATGGAGTTAGGAGATCCCATTTTGCACAGGAGGAAAGTGAACTCAGAAAATTGACCACTTTCAAACAAACTTTGTTTGAAGATAACGGCTGGGGCTTTGCCAACTTCTTCTGGTTGGGTAGTGCCCGCTCTCTGGTTAAGCTAGGAGTCATACTGTAGCTCAGAGCAGAATAAGGGATCAGATGTTATAACTGATCTTCTATGAGTAAAAACTACTTACTACATCCCCTTAGTGCAGCAGGCTAGACTTTGTTCCACAGATACAGCTTCACCAAAGCAAAGCAAATTCAGCAAACAATTCTTCATGACTTTAGTCGTGTTACTCATGCAGTGGAAGATAACCATGTGCTTAGATGTTTGCTGAATTACAGTCTAATTCTGCTGTTGTCTTCTCAGCCTGTATTTAAAGCAAATTTGGAATTAATCAGTGGAAAAAGAGCCTGAACATGGCATAGTTGATATTCCATGTGACAACCTTAATGAATTTTCCTGCAGAAGTTGTCTGTGGCTGACTTTGCTTTTGAGCACTGTCACTGATATAAGTAGCATGTGTAGTGTCATTTCCAGGTGACAGACTAACAGTGGTACAATGAGTTCACTGAGTAAGAGCATCAGAACAAGTATATGAATGAAAGACCAACAGTGTCATTCAGCTGTTGCTAATGGAGGCTTAGTGCTGCTTTAATAGAGGGTCTGTCTTCACAAAACTTGAAGTTCAATAATGAGAAAAAAACCCATGATGTTTATAAGTCTCAGAAACACTGCTTTTGCATCTTCAAGTGCTATTATTGCTATGGTACAGTAAAGTCAAGTGATTAGAAAGTAATTGTATATTGTCAACATGTTATAGTGTACATAACCAAGTTTTTCACAGGGCAAAAGGAATCTTGTGGAGATATTTGGAGTACGCCAACACAAGCTCAGCTTAAGATTTGTTGTTTTACTGTTTCCACACAAGAAATCAGTGAGTGGAGTCACACAAGGGAACTGACTGCAGTACTGAGGTTGTGAATCCGAAAATTTTCATAACCTGTTCTGTATATAAGATAAAGTTCACTCTTTCATTGTCTGGGTTTTTAGGGCTTCTGAAGTTTAGCAGAGCTCATCATGGACCCAAACTCTACTTCTGTTACACAAATTAGTGAACCAGTGATTAACACTAGAACTAAGCCAGCATGGGATTACAATGAGCGTAAACTGTTGCTGCTGCAACGATATGTGGGGTTAAAATGGGTGTGGCATATTTGTAGGGCTGATGGAAGCATTTGTACCATTTGTTATGTGTTTAACAGCACTGGTCAAGGTAGGAGTAGAGGGCAAAGGCAGCATCATGCCCCACAACGTGACATGAGAGAGGCTGTGACATTCTACTACAATGAACAGGTCTTAGTTATTGAATGCTGCTCTGGCTAGAAAAATTGACATCCTCACCAGCTATATCATGGCTGATCTACACTGTCTCCTCTTCTCATTAAAGCCATACATACAGTAGACATATGCTTATACTGGCTTATTGCCCTGTCATGTAGGAAGGGGAGTGTGGAAGAGTAGTTTGAGACACTCGTACACCTGTGTGCATGCCAGGCTATACATATAATATTCCTTGCAGTGTGAAAATTACACTCTGCATTCTTCACAAAGGAACCTATTAATGTAGAATGTTGTTGAGCCATGCAACGCTACGAGGCAAGCAGAGGCTGAAAACATCACAACTGTTAAGAAGTACCAGGGCATCAGTGGAGAATTGGTGGGAAAGCAAGAAGAATAATTGGTTACGGTCCCTAGCAGGCAAGTCACAATTCCCCCGCTGTCCCTCTGTTTGCGTTAACGGGCACCGATGGCGTTCACAGGTCTGCACACCAAACTCGCCTTCTGGGATGGGAACGTTAATTTATTTGACAGCACCGTGTGGAAGCGGTGCGGTGGTTTCACTTTACCCCTCCACAATCGGCCTTTTCCGCTTGTATGGGAAACAAACCACTTCTGTGAAAAATCCCCAAATCTCTCACTGAGTCAGGTCCAAGCTGGAGTACATTAGCATACCTCCATTAGTGTTAATTGGAATTTAGACAAGCTGAAGGTCAAATGAAGCAAACTGTGATCTTAAACACCCAGAACAAAGAAAGAGAAACAAGAGGGCAGGTATGTTGTCTGAAATATAGCCAAGTTATTTAATAAACTAACTTAAATTTAAATTGGTGTCCTTTTAAATTTGGCAGCTTTGCTTAATACTGTGCAAACCTAAGAATTTTGTAACAGTCCATTGGGTGAATCAGTCACATTTTTTTTCTGATAATGTTTTAAACTGTTTCACCTTGTGAGTGGACAGGTCTGACACAGAGGCCCTGTATCCAAGTATCCTGAAAGATTGCATATGTTCTCCTGGCTTGCTCCTTCAAGACCTGAAGAGACAACTGTGACCACATTGTATGATATGCTACAAAGAACACTAGAAAAAATTACTGAAGTCAGGCCTGGATCAGTTGTGTTACCCATGTGTGAGCTAAGCCATACTGCTGACATCAGGCTTGAATCAAACGATGGAGAGTCTGTCCTGCAAAAGCTGTTTCAAACATGAGTTGTTCTGACTGTGTGAAATGTTTGTCTCGCTTCTACTCTGAATATTGGCAGAGATTTTTCAGGTTGGAAGCACATTTGCACTGCAAATATTTATTTCTCAGGTGAAAGCAAGCATTTCTAAAATAGACATATAGCATTGTGTCCCCTCCATCATCCCTGAGATGTGCCAGTTATATACGGTCCTTCACACCCTTTTGCTAATGTGTAAGCTGACAGCATGCACAGAGTTGCAGAAACAATTGCAGCACTTAGGCTGATTTATATTATCTGTTTAAACTTATTTTAAATGATGAATCAACCAGGATAACAATGAAAATAAAGCTGTTCCTGGCTTCCAGGACTATTCTGCTCAGTCCTAATTCCTGTAACTATGCATGTAACTTTGCATTACATGTGCCTAATACACATATATCTATATAGTAGGCATATATTTCCATATTTTTGAATTCCCTTATACATATAATTCCCTATATATAGTAAACTATATTTAACATAAAAAGGATCTGGCTGATTCACATCCTTTCAGTCTGGCAGAGGAGCATCATCTCTTGGACTAAACCAGGAAACATTTCACGTTCACATACTTTTTTGGCCTTTCTGCAGATGCTGTTAGAGTGAGTGAGTGAGTGAGTGAGTGACTCTGTGTGTGTGTGTGTGTTTTCAGAGCTGCAGGTTCCTCTTTGTGCTCAGGTTTTGGATTGGGTCACTATAGTAACCATGAAGTTAAAACACCTTGGCTTTTCTGAATCTTATTCTTTTTGCTTTAAGGAAATTCCTTTCCTTTCAGTGTGTCACAGCCTGCTCCGGTGTTACCATCATCATTACCAGTTCACTAGGCAAAAGGAATGAAACAACTAAGTTATTTCACAAAACTCAAGAAATATCTCTCAGCTTTCACCCTTTTGACTCCATTTGGCCCCTACTAATGTGACCCTAAACTTATGATTTTTAAGAATGCACTCCCAAGAATCTGTTCAACTCTTAATTGATGAACTGTACCTTTAGTGTCACCTATCTGAATTGGATAAACACAAATGAACTCAAAGGTAATAAACCTGATCAAAGAAAGCATTTTACAAGCACTGAAGCAAAGTGAAGCCTTTTTACAGAGAATTATTAGAGAGAAACTTATACTGATGAAAAATTAAAATACAATGCAAAACTGAACTTTTTGAGATATATTAAATGACTGCATATTTTATATATTAAACCACAGAATATTCCATAAAACAATGGTGCCCTCTTTAATGAAACTCTATTAAAGAAACAGACCTGTCAAGGGAACACATTTTTATATCCAGTTAGGTTTTGTATTTAACAGATTCCCACTTTGTATATTTTTCTGTGGTAGCTGCTAAGTAAAATATATATACTCTTGAATATTTGCTTACTTCTGGAATGGGAAATTTCCACACAATTTAGTGATTTAAGAACTGATTCTAATCTAATAAAAAAAACTCCTTTGGGAATACTTAATGTCACTCAATCTGTGGAACAACAGCCCTTGTTCTTTCAGGGCATCCTCCAGTTCCCAGAGTCTTTTCACAGATTTCAAGCGGGGCTGAACCGCACCCTGGAGCCACCAGTGTGCAAACTGCTAGTCTGACTGATGCTTGGGCTTCATTAGACCTTCTGAAGAACTTCTCTGGGAGTTTATCACCTTTCAGTGATTACTCAGTCACTCTTTCTTGCTTTCTTAAGTAGATTAATAATGAAGGAGACTAATAATGAAGGTAGTCAAAGTTCAGAAAGAAGCACAGGAAGGCTCAGATGGATCATCATGCCACTGTTCCTTGACAAGCTACAATACATCTGAGGTGCTCCCAATGACTTTTAGCACATGCAAAGGGCAAGGTAATGCAGCTTGGCTGTCAGGGACAGTGCATTTAAAGCTAAATTACATTATATTTACAACAGGGAAGAGTGCATGCATGGAGAATTGCAGCAGCTCCATTGATAACTTTTAACTTGTTGACTAGCCATCGCCATCAGGGATTTGGGCACCTCTCAGGTTCACAGTGCTCCACTGGCCATACATACAGGTAGTTGCCCCTTAAAAGGTTTTGAAAAAGAAGATACCCAAAATCACAAGTCACTCGCACAAATGCTGTCCCTAATATCAACAATCATGAAAGAATGCAATATTTCTGAATAGCAAGTTTGATTAGGAGTTTGCAAGCCAAAGGGCAAGCAAAGTTCATAAATTTCTTCCCAGTTACAATAAATTAATAGCAGCAGCTTAGAAACTGTATTTTCCCACTTATAGAATCACAGAATAATTTAGACATGGAGGTCTTCTGGCCCCAGCCCCTGCCCAAAGCAGGGCTGAATCCAAAGCTAGACCATATTGCTTAATGCCTTTTCCTATGAAGGTTATGAATATATCCACAGATGGAAATTTGACAACCTTTTCATGGTATTGGTTTCTAATCAACAATTATCATAAATTGGCAATGCTTTCTGAAACCCTAGCCTGGTAGATAAAATCGTTATTTTTAGCCTCTGGACTAAAACCCAGAGTTCAACCCCAAACCTGATCCAGGGTTTCATTTAAAGATTATTTTTTTCTGAATGATTGAAATAATTCAAAATGTCTTCGCAACTTAAATCCACAAGCAGAGTTCCAGTCTGGGTAGTGTATTACGCATTATTTTAATAGTGGAAAGTGCAAAAAAAGATTTAAAATACAAGGTCCAGATCATTGTTCATGTTAAACCAGCATTTTTTCCTTTGACCTAGTACATCAGCAACTTTGCTACCCATCTCTGCCATTTTTCACTGAATTGTCTTCCTCTTCTGTACTAGCCTGTTCAGCTATGAAAAACCAGCAGGAATACCTTCACTCCACAACTTAAAACACATTTTTCATTTTTTGTTTTATCTGCCGTACATGTGTTGTTAACAAAATTTCTTGTCAATGTGTTGCAGAAAGCTCATTCCTGAAGGTTTCACTTACTGTGATTCCAGCCATTTTATCACCTTTTTAAATGATAATAGAAAGTCAATCAGAAGTTATCTGCAAATACCTCCCATAGTACCTGATTCAGAGCAAGGTGATTAGAAAGAGTGAAGACTATTTAATGAAAATCAGAAAGTGTCACTGATGCCATCCAGCTTCCCTTTCCAGGCTCTTGAAATACTTGTTCTGTAAGTAGCACTGTAGGTGTGTGCAAGTATCAGAAGTAAACCCAAGTACAGCTGCTGCATGTTCTCTGTATGAAAAATGCAAGATGCCACAAACTCTGTAGTTGGAAAATGTCATCTTGCCTGTTCTCCCTTCAGGCCAGACCAGCTCTAGCTGTGTAATCCCTGGCAGATGCTTGTTCTTAAAACTTAACAGTGATGAGGACTCATAGTCTCTGTCTTATAAAATATTCTATAAAATGTCTATGAAATGTTCTGGCAATGTAAAGAGGCCATAAGACACCCATAATACTTATTTCAAGGTCTTTTTACACTGACATAGCGGATATAAAATATCTATAATATAAATGAGAATACATGTACTGGATTCTAAAGCCTTTACTTACAGAGGATGGGAAAAGGTTCTTCTTTGTCAGTGTACAAATCCTGAATCATTCAGTGCCTTTGCACAAACCTTACTGACTGGACCACTCCAATACAATGCTACAAGTTACATTGTACCTCAAGCATTTCCTTCTGTTAAGGGACAGATGAATATTCGTACTTGCAAAATCCCTTTGCCATAACAAAACAGCACTTTTCCTGAGGAATGCATGTACAAGGGGGACAAGAAGAAAGGAAAAAAGGCATTTGTAGAACAATTTCCCTACTCAACATTTTCTAGTTGTGCATACATTGGTTTCATTCATCTGTGCCTCTGCTGAAGCTGAGCACTTCACTGAAACATCTCATTCTCTTCACCACTTTATTTACAGAGAAAGATGAGCCTTAAACCATTTGGTCCAGTTTTGCTGAATTTTTTTCTTAAGTGATTTTTCCTTAACTGTTTGTTTTCATTTCTTCACAGAAGACTTGCAGTATGTGAGATGTTTGGTTGCCAGCAGAGAACCTTGACTATCAAAGACAATGCCGCTATAGAGTACAAATGTACATTTGTATGGCATTTGGCTCAGTTTCTTCCAGAAGAAGAAAAGTGAGCAGTTCTCCTTGGGCTAGCCATTAAAATGGAATCCCCAAATAAACTCAGTAATGAACAAGGCCAGCACTTCTCACAGCAGTGAGTGCAGAGGACCGGTTGCATTCTTTTTTTAGTCCTGTTAGATGGTCAAGAGCTTAGAGCAAACACACTATCAGGAAGGGAAACAGACATGGACGGGGCTGGATGCAGGCAATACATGAGTGGAAGACATGTGTAAGCCTCTACCCTGTCACATTCTTCACATTGGGGGTAACCATACAAAATGGACAATGAGTATTTGCTAAGTTTTTGTGGCTATGCTTTATTTCCATTTCTTTCTACTCTTTCAGGTTTTGTATACCTGTTACTCTGACACAAAACTTTCTTAAAGGGTGAACAGTAGGACACCAAGTTGTATGCCTAAATATAGATATCTAGTGCTGTCCTTAGGTGTCCAGGTGTGGTGGGTCGCCCCAGGCCAACAGCCAAAAGCCCATCCCCCCACTCACTCACTCTCCCCCCACCAGGATGGAGAGAAAGTAGAAGGCAAAAAGACTCACAGATCAAGGTAATGATGGTTTCATAGGGAAAGCAAAACCTGTGTGGACAAGCAAATCAAAAAGAGGAATTTGTTCACTATTGCCCATCGGCAGGCAGATGTTCAGCCATTTCAAGGAAAGCAGGGCTTTGTCACACATAATGGTTACTTGGGAAGACAAATGCCATAACCATGAAAGTCTGCCTCCCATTCCTCCTCCTTTCCCTGAGCTTTTATGGCTGAGCACAATGTCATATGGTGTGGGATAACCCTTTGGTCAGCTGGGGTCAGCTGTCCCAGCCGTGTCCCCTCCCAGCTTCTTGTGCACCCCCAGCCTCCTCGCTGGGAAGCAGTGGGAAAGAGAGAAAACCTTGATGCTGTGTAAGCTCTCTTCATGAATAGTAAAAACACCAGTGTGTTATCATCAGTGCTGTTTCAGCCACCAATTCGACGCACAGCACCATACATGAAGAAAGTTACCTCCATCCCAGCCAGTTCCAGCACACCAGGGTACTCACAGGAGGTTGGCATGTAAGACGCAGGACCTGCTGAAGCCTGCAGCCCCCTGAGGCAGCAGGTAAATGCCAAGTAGGATGCCCTGAAACACCTAAGGCAAAAATAGATACCTATTTTAGGCATACCTATGTCATGTATCACTTTGCGTCTTGCCTTTATCTCATTCCTATTAGATTTTTACCTCCCATGAAGCCATATTGCTCCTTTGTGTTGATCCCTGATTGATACCACTGTTGAGTGAAAAAACAGCTTCAGAACATAGCAAGGACTTGTCAGGAAAATGTGCGTGAAGGTATGTGCATGTGGATATTTATCTATCAAGCCACTGATAATCATGTTTTAGCCCAGTTGAGCCCATTTCTAATCCTGCCAGAGATGTTGGTATCACATACTGTAGATCACTTATAAAGGCCATGTGTCTTCCACAGAAAATTCTACCAAGGTACGATGCTTATAGGCAAAGAAGCATAAAGGAGTAAGTAGTTTCCAGTCCTGGGACAGGACTTGGTGTATCTAGTGCAGAGGGGCAGTTTTGAGATGACATCTTTATGTCTACTCTGTTAGTACCTCCAAAATGTGTGCTAGCAGCCAGATAGGAGTTTAGAAGCTGAAGTACTTTTGGTGCTCTTGATTTAAACTGTAAATCTACATGAACAGTATTTCTAGTGGAGAATTTATTTGCTATAAACTAAGGAGGTGAATGTAACATACATAATCCAGAAGAATTATAACTCTTGACATCCTTTTACTGGCTGGTGCGTAGCATTTCTGGCTTAGTGTTGCTTCAGAAAGCATTTAAGCAAGTCATACTTAAGGAGCATTTAATAATGAGAGAAGAGGACAAGTGGAATTTACCTGTCTAGACGACTGTATCTGCATAGGGTAACCCCGTCTGGCAGTATAAAACTTTGGACACACAAGAGGTGGATCTCAAGATTTAATCCCACAAATAAGTTAGCTTTCCATTTCAAAAAGAGGCATTTGGAAGTGTGGGGCAGTCACCCTTGACTTGTCCAGGGGTGCCTCTGCTGCTGTGGAAATACTGCAACTTTACCAACAAGCCTATCCCACCCTTCCCTAGATGAGATGGGTCTGGTTGCTGCAGGTCAGGGAGACCACTGCCCATGGTCTCTGGAGTGAAACTCTCCCATCTAGGCAGGCCCTTGCTTTCAAACTGTTTGATAATTTATTAGCACCTAAATGCTGTTGAAAAACACATCATTCATAACTTTAGCACCAGAGTAAGTGTGAAATGGCTGGCAGGAGGGCTATCTGCAGGAACATGGCTGGTGTTTAACACCTAATTATCACTTTCCAGTGTCCTCTGGCTAGATAATTGAGAACTGCAATATGGAAAGGTTTCAGAAAGACTTTGGAAATGTAATTACCTAGCTAACAGAAAATTAAGCTGTAATAAAGCATCTTTTCTGTCCTTTTGAAAGTGTTCTCTGTTTTCCTATTTTCTGGAAACAGCAATTGGCGGAGGCAGGGTCAGCTGTCGTTACACAAACCAGTGACAATCGTGTCTTAGCTCTCTCTCGGTAGAAGAGGTCTTTATATATTAACTGCAAAACATGATCAAAAATGATATCAAATGAGAAGAGGTACTCAGCAATGGCATATGACAAGCGTGTGGCAAAACTGTGAAAAAAAATAGGGAGACTTCTTTCTTGCCATCAGCTCTGTCCTTTCTAGGCTGCATGGGGAGCTGGGCAATGACTGTAGAAGTATGAAGGAGTATGAAAAAGGCCTGAAAGAGACACTACCAAGCCCACTGCTGTCATAGGCAATCTCGTCAGAGAGCTATGTTGATAAAATTAGAAACTCTTGAGTGGAGGTAGAAATTATTTGTATTCCACTCTCCCCATTTCAACATTGCTCCACTCCAAAGATTAAAAAGTTGTTTGTTTGTTTTTAATTTGCTATCTGAATTTATTTATAGAGAGTTCATATCAATTTATTATTCTGTCAACATTTTCTTCAGCTTCAAGGAGATTTATTTTCCTGATGCCTGTGTTGCTCCTGTAGATTTAAAGAATAATTACATCTTTCCTCTTTTTTTCAAAGCTAGATCAACAAATTCTAGACTGCACAGGTGCTGATTGCATCTTCCTGTCGCAGCTTAAATTCATCTTTACTGAACATGGAGATTCAGAAAGGTTTTGAAATAACCCAGTCACACATCTCTTTCCAGCAACATTATTCCTGTTCTCTACAGTCCTGCTGGAGCTATTCCTTGTTGTCTAGTACAATATGTCAGGAAAAAAGTTGCTATGAGAAATTACCAAGACAAATCGGAGGAAGAAGCTCCTGGAAGGACTGGTGGTCCGCTGGGATCTGGAGGAAATGAGTCGTGAGCTGGAAGGTTGGATGGCTCCTCTCTCACAGTGAAGATTAATGGGATAACTCAGCTACTGATTAAAGGCAGCTGAAAAGGGGATTATCAACAGTAAGGGACCAGTTCATGCACTTGCTGTTTTCAGCAAGAGACTTTCTGAAGCTAAGGAGGAGTGAAATATGTAATATAGAAAGTCATTGTCTTGGTAAAATAGGAGCTGTAACATGGAGGAGATGGAGATATTTTGCCACCATGCTGTCTAGGTCACACACCTGTGCTCAGTAATTTCCATAATTATTACCACTGATAAACCCTGTGCTAATGGGACAGCTAGGGCTCCAGATCTTGCCAATTTTATGCTAAAGTCTCTAGACATTGCTTAAGGGAACAAGGGCCTCCCCACGTATATCTGCAATGGCAAAGCCTTGGAATGTCAAAATCAGTCCTAAAATGAGTGACGGGATTTATCACAGCCTGATTACAGAAACTTGTGTAACTATGTCAAGTGGCGAACTTCTTTAAACAGTGCACAAAGTTTTCTTTCTGCTTCAAAATGACCTGAAACCAGACTTTTCTGAAACCTGGATTTTTATGCATTTTATTACAGAGGTTACAGTATACAAATAACTGCTGTATAAAACAGAATAACAGTTCAGAAAGAAAGATGATGCTTTAACTAAATTGTACAGTAATACTGACACTTCCGAGTCAGCAAGTTTGAGGCTATAATGCTGAATCCTAATATTTCCATTTAGACTGATGTTTGACAGCATTAGAAAAAATGGTGATGTCAAAAGGACTACTGTTCCTGCGGCTGACAAGGAAACCATTTTATATAATTGTTTCAGCCTACAGAAGAGGGTAATTCCTTTGGACATTGCTGGGTTTTATTTTCATAAAGAGTGAATAAATTATCTCAGTCCCCTGGATCAGAGGATGTTAAGTTCAAATCCTGTCGCTGGAATAATCACTACAAAATAGTTCAGTGTTGATTCTGCAATTTGTGGGTAGTTTTGGTGGGAAAGGCATTTTTCCAAGTTTGCTCTCTTGATGTGTTGAAATTACAGAAAAACTGAATTGTCAAAAGGGTGGCCAGGATAGTCAAAAAGGCAATTGGCTGAAATACGTACAATAAAAAGTAGACTAAATTCAATAAAATACTGCCCTGCTGTTAGATTTTCATCTCTACAAAAAGCCTATGACAACTTAACTAGATCTGGCTGTTTTTATGATTCTTAAGGTGTCTCCCTTACAAGTCCTAGGTAAAGACTCCACATAATTGTTAGGAAATCTCACACTGGGTTTCTGCAAAATTTAAAGGTGTTCTCTTGTGAGGTTCTGCTTCACTGAAGGTTAGGGAAAATAATGATCAGACATATCAAAACATCTGATCCCTATTACTTTATTCAATGTGGAGTTACTCAATTTACATTTCCATAAGGTTTAAATTTCAGATTTATTAAATTTTTATTTTAGTATTATTTTTGTTCAATCAATTATTTGGAAAGTGAAGAGCAGGTACTTATTAGTTTACAAACAACATTATAGAGAAAATAATCAATAAAACAGTGCAGAAGCACAGAAATAAGAAACCCCTACATTTCTAATGATTATTTGTTATTAATATGTGATGATATTATGAAAATGTCTCTTTTTGTGTTCTTCTAGTCTATCCATCTTTGCCCTTGAAGAACCAAAAAGGTAGTTGTGGGTTTTACGAGGGTTTATGAGGTTTTTTTCAGGTGCTCTATTAGAAGTGTAACATTACTGATCACAGCCAATGTGGGATCACCACTGTAAACCAACTATCGGCACTTTACCACTCTGCCATTGCGCACACAGCAGATGCAGAAAGCACAGCAAATGAAATGTCAGTTCATTTGATATGCAAACTGGACTTCTGTTGATTGTCTCCGCCAGAACGAGTGGGATGATTGTATTTAGATTAATTTTGCCTGAAGTCTTTAAAGGCTGGGAAGAGGTAGAATGGTGCTCACTAATGTTGACAATATTTTTGTATATCATAACGAATGACCTTTTTGCATCTTATTCATTTTGTTGGTTTTATGCTAAGCAATTCTTTTCATGGACAGTCCATTCTCAGCAACCTGCAAGATCAATGTCAGTTATAACAACAGAGAAGTCATAGAGATTTGAGTGGTGAGTAGCTCACTGTTTTGTTATGGTTGTGGCTAATTACTCTTCAAGCTCTGCTACTTCACAGGGATTTCACTCTTAGGGTCTCTAAACAGAAATCTGTTAGTTTTGGCAGCCTCTGGTCTGCTGTGTAACATCCATCAGTGTCTTTCTTTGGAGTTTCAAAGGCAACACTTATATGTAATGGTTTTGCTGTGAAACAAAACAGAGAAGGAGTATTGTGGTGTTGAAAACACATTTCACAGAGTTGTTACAGTTTTTTTGGAAGGATGCCCTTTATTTAATTAATCTTTCTGCGTTTTCTTTTTGCATTTTCCCTCACCATTTTATTAATCTCTGAAGGACTTGGTCCCCAGAGCCGGCTCCAGGGAAAGGTCTGCTGGATTAGATTGTGGTGCCTTCCACCTGGTGTATTTCCATGAGTCCTTCATGATTAGCAGTGTGGCGTGCAGGCCTACTGCGAATGATCAAATGATCTGTTTTCTCTTCCCTTGAGGTGAACCACATTCGCTTGTATAAGAAAGCAAAACCTCCACAGCAGACCTGAAAAGCAGCCTACTGCTTTGGAGAGGGCTCTAATGGGCATTGATGTAAAACCCTGACCCCTGTTAATGTGATTCTATTGCCATGAAGCCTCCTTTAGACATTTATTTATTAGACATGTATTTATTATATAAGTAGGTGATGCCAGCATGCTCTGCTGGATTAAAGCTTGTTGACCTAAATGATTATTCTAGAAAGATTTATTTTCCTCTAAACGTAATTACACACCAGTCCAGTGAAATGAGCACAGTGGAAAATCTCACTCCACCACTTTGATGGACTAAGCTGGTGCCATCCACACTCTGCAGACAAGGGCTAAAGAAACTGGGACATTTTCATAACATCACTGAATGACAGCTTAGGTGTTAAGTAATTTCTGTGGTAGACAAGCACCTGGAAGCAAAGAAGGAGTTTGTCTTTGGCAGAGCTATGGCTGAACTCATTGTCCAAGCTGGGATCTATCCAGACACCTCATGGCTTTGGCTACATCTAAATAAACAGCTTTGAATGCTGACTTAGAGATATTAATGGGTTTCTTGCATCATTTATGACTATGTGTAGTGGCAATTGTGCTACAACAAATCCACCACATAAATCAGGTGTATATTTTGGCATGGTCAGTCCTGCATGGAAGACAGCTATTAAGTAAGGAAAAGTTGCCTCATAAATGTCAACAAGATACTCATTCCATCAGACTCCAGGAAAAAGAGAAAAACCCCTAGCAACACAGCAGTGTTACAATCCAGGAATGTCGACGAACTATCAGGAACTGAATGTACATTCAAAATAATCTTTCATTGTCATTACTATGCATTCTGAGAGATTAAAAATTAAGTTGGTATCACTTTTTTTTATTGCATATAGGGCTTATATATATCTGTATGTGCATACTTGTCACCCGGCAACCTAACTGCAGTTTATTTAAACTGTTTGATGGATGACATATATTTAATATTTGGTTTAAGATCTATTTGCAAGCTAGCTACTGGCTGAATATAGCTGTAGTGTAAGATTGAAAGGAAGGTGAAAATCACGTGAAGGAGAAAGAATGCCCTCATTTTCATGCCTGATGTATGTGTATCCTCATTACCACAAGAGCATTGGTGAAGAGGTGGAATGATATTAACAACACATAACCAGTGACACAGTCATGTATGACAACTTGTTAAGCCACAGATCATAGGCTTGAGCTCTCAGTTGTTTTTCTCTGCTAGTAAAGTCTGCATGAGCTCAAGGGCTAACAGGTGTTTGAGAACTTGTAAGAACAATTTCTACTTATTTTGATTTAGGTTATTGGCAATTTTGAAATGAGGTTGACATTTCAAATGCTTCACTGAGTTCTGCAACCGAGATCCATCCTGCATATCCAGAGGCATTTAACAACTAGGACCCTCTAGATCCCCAACAGTCACTGAAAAAAGAATCTTCCAGCGGACAATTCAGAAGGTGCACCACGCTCTGGAACCTTCTCTCCATCCACTGGCCACAGGAGGAACATAAAGACGTGTAGGCTTCTCTGTCTTGGTTGCTGGAGCTAAATGCCTGAAATGAGATGGCTTGAATCTGAGTTTGAGTAATAGGAAACAAGTAGGGAGGCATACTTTGTGAAAAAAACCCAGACTTTTTCCTGATTTCTTTTTGTCCCCCTCCTCTTCCAAAAAAAATTCCAAGCTGCTTCATAGGTTTGATCATTTTTTACTGGCTTATAAGAAAATCTCTTTGAGACGTCTCATTTACAGGTTCTGTTCTTCCAAGATCAGTCTGTGAACCGGACATTCAGGATATTTGATGCCAGACTCTAGACCAGCTCTTTGACCAAGTTATACCAGCTTAACCAGTCTGGAGCTGCCTTCTTTGAGAACCAACACTACAAATCCTTGCTATGGACTAAAATACATTTTTCTCTTTTTAAAACATGAACAAACATTCTATCAAAATAAATATTTTACATAAATAAACCTAACTTTTCCAAATATTTCATTTATCTACAGAATAGTGCTCTGAGAGGCTCCCCAGTTCTAGCTTCTAATAGACTATTACCTGTGTTTAACAACAAAACCCCAAGACTCCAAAACACAAAATTGTCAAAAAATAACAACTTGCCACACATCCCAGAGTACCCTCTTCAAGCAAGAAGAGGTGACCCTCTGGATGCTATAATTTCTAAGATCTTAGCCATGGCAAGCAGAACTTGAAGTTACACTTCATGATTTGCTGCCTATTAAACACCACCGGCATATATTGCACTAGCAGAAAACGAAATATAACACTCAGTGTGTGGCTTTCAAAAAGCCCCCACCAAGAAAGGAGTCCTTTGGGGAATCACAACTGTCTGTGGAAGCATATAAAACACAAGCTCTGTGATTTGGTGGCTTCATTTGAAAATGACTGACTTGTGTTTCTTTCTCACTGAATGGCAACATAAACTGCAACCGCAGAGTGTGTCCACTTTGAAGGCCATCTAGCTCTCTAGTGTCTTGCCAGTTCTTGTAAAAGCTGGGCTTATGTTATGAATAGGGTACCCCTCTGCAGATCCCAGGGCAGCAGAAGCAGGTTTCTCTAAACTGCTTCAATCAGCAAGGGGTCATTTCCCCCCGTCAGGAGAGTGAGGCAGGTCTTAAGATGGACTCACTTTTTGACCTCCCTCGTTATTTATGAAGTCTTCTGGGAACGCACTCTTTGTGTTTGAATTTCAAATGAGGAGTAGGATGAGCAAATATATTTGCTTAGCATACGGCTACAAGTAGTCATTAGGAAATAAACCTGTGGGAGGATACAAGATGGATGTGGTGAAGGCTGGAAACAGTTAGTTCGGGTGGGATAGACCTTTCTTTCTGGTTATGGTCACTTCTGACCCAGACGACGATATTAATTTGGTGCCCAGTTGTGGCAGTGCAATTGAGTCCACTGTCCCATGAGCTCAGCAGGATGGTTCGCATGCAGCGGTCCAAGCTGGAGCAGTATCTAGCCTGAAAGAAAAACACTCCTCATGGGGGAAACCCTGCTTTATTATCTAGTGAAAGAGGGTAAGGAATGGGTTGCTGTAACAAAAGGTAAAGTGTGAAAATAGTCCCGACTGCTCAGCAAACTGTGATTTCTACTTTGTGCCTTTTGGCAGCCTCATGCTTTTTGCTTTCTCCTACATTACCAACATACATAAAACTCAGGCTCCTGGATTTCTGGCATATTAGCTGTTTTTTACTCAGGGTTAGCTTGAGTTGTTCAGGCTGCGTTTACCTTCAGTACAGCACCACCTGTCTCCCCAGGACACCCCAGGGGCACAGTTGTGTTCACTGTCAGTGGGGATTGTTCAATGTTATTATTGCAATCCATCCCTGGGAACCAGCCTTGAGCCGTCCAGTGCTTTCAAAGACCCTTGGCTCTCTACATGCCTCCTTGCTTCTCAAGTGCTAATGATGGCAGGATTTGGCCAGGCAGAGAGTGCAGGCTGGCTTACTCCAACAGTTGGCTGTAAATGTGATACTGTTTTCTCTCATGCAGAGATATACTACTCATTGTGGGGGCTCTGTTACCTCTGAGTGGTTTCTTTTACAAAGCAGGTTTGATATGAAAAGGTTATTAAAGTTTATACACTTTGTGTGATATGAATGTTGTTTCAAAATCTATTTTAATGATGGTTTTGCCTTCTTAAGTTTCTAAGCACAAGTGTTCTAAGTATTTAAGCACACTATAAAAGCCTTTTTTATTCATATTCATAAATATGCCAAAGCCTTTCTACTTCTGATCAACATTTATGCTTTCTTTTTATCTGCTCTTCTTCTTTTCACTCATCTTTCCCTTGGGTCATTTAAATTAACATTAACTGCATGATATATTCCCCCAAATTTCCATTTCTCTGCCTTCATCCAAACTAGCGTCTTGAAAGCTGAAAGAAGAGTTCAGTTGTGAACAGATCTGTACAGCTAAAAATCTCACCTTGCAGAGATACAGAATAAATCCGGTCCCCCTCTCTTCTACACCATTTGTCCATTTGCACTTGGAATAAGGTGCCTTGAGAAATCAGGTGAAGACAGGACAGAGGTGCCAGGCACATTGACATTGTCACAGCCCTTTTCCCAGCCTCACTGTACTACATGCTGCAGCTCTTAGTGGGACTAGCAATGCCAGGACACAGTAGTATTTGGAGTATACATGGACCTATAGTCATTATGGCATCCTCTGGGTGAATGGACAGATACAGAGAGAAAAACCTCTAGTTGAAGTGTCATGCAGTAAAAAAAGCATTATACACACCTCAAGATCGTGTTTTACACTATGGGGCTGCACTGATTTTGCTGGTCATAATTTTCTGTTGATTTAGTCACAGTGGTATAAAACTGTTTCTAGACAAGCCCTTCATATTGAAACACCTCTTCTGAGCACTATCCTGTTCGCATTCAGAGGAAAAATGCATACTTAATAACAAGCTTGATTACAGCTTTTCCCAAGTAATGGTCAGATGCCTTTTTGGACTTATCTCCAGTTTTGGTGCTAAATGGAAAAAGAGAAGTAAGCCATTGCAAACTGGTGTCTTTAACCTATTTCTTGTGTCTTTAACCCACTTCTTGTGTCTTTGTCCTTTTTTCCCATGCTAGCCCATATTTGCACCAGGGAGTCAGACAGGTTCATCACAATGTTCTCCTTTTGTCCATAAATCTCATGAACCTATGTTCTATTTTTTGCCTTGGTTTCTGTCATATTTAATTAGTTAAGGAAATTTATGCCAAAACAGTGTTGGAAAAGGACTCTTTCAAATAATGAAGTGCTTCCTAAAATCACATGAGAATTCAGTAGGAAGTCCATTAATCCAATGAGTTACTGAATTAGTTACCGTTCAGTTCTGAAAGGGATGTCTCAGATGTAAGACAAAAGCTTGAGCTGAGAAAAACATAGTTCTGTGGTAATTCTTAATCTTTCAGTTTTTCACTGTGCTGGAATACAACAAGAATTTAAAATCACACATGTTTTTTGAAACATAATTAAAAGCTTGCACCAAATGACAAAAGCCTAAATTTTGGTATAAAGCAATCAAAATTTTCTGATGAAAACAACATTTGTTGTAAAGCTCTGATCTTGGAGGATGTATTAACAAACTGTGGGAAACAACAAGTTACTAAACTTTGCATCCTTGGCCAGTTTCTGGTTGCATAACTGCAGGCTGACTCCTCTGTAGTTTCAGAGGAGATGGCATCTCTTCCCCCTGCTTCCTGTTTACTTGCACGCAGTTTCACCATGAACTACATTTCATTGATACCCTGGGTACAATCTCGTATCACAGGACCTGTTTAAGGATGAAAGGCAGTAAATGAACAGTATCGCCCTTTTTCTTGTTCAGAGAAGCCAGAGAAATGTTCTCAGCGTTCTCTGCTGTGCAAGGCATAGAGTCGAGCCCTTATAATCTTCCTGAATGTGGCAGAAACTCCTTTGCTATAGGATTTCCTGCTATGTAATTGAAATGTTTGCCTCAGACGAGGAATTTACTTCCACCAGGCACCAATCTATCCTTACATGCCAGACTGGCAGCTTCCTTTGTTGTTTTGAAGAGGCTGGAAATTCTTTCAGGAATTCTTTCAGACCTGTGGGACTAAGCCTACTATTTAGTTACTTTCAATTGTATCTTTGTGGGATACTGAAG
This sequence comes from Fregata magnificens, assembly GCA_013389945.1. Classification (NCBI taxonomy): domain Eukaryota; kingdom Metazoa; phylum Chordata; class Aves; order Suliformes; family Fregatidae; genus Fregata; species Fregata magnificens. Next base: position 108,321 of record WAAD01009146.1, read on the forward strand.
GTTGAACAATGCCATTTCAAGAGCCCAATTCTCATTCTTCTTTTCTTCATTATTTCTTACATGCTGCCAAGTCATAATTGTGACCCTCTTGCAGTAGGTGTTCCTTAAACGTTTGCACAGTCCCTCTCCCAAAGAGCTTGTAATTTAGCACAAAGACTCAGTCAAGGCAAGATTAAAGGAAAAAAACCTCAAGAGGCAAATCACTTGCATGGGGTTGGTATACATTATGTCAGGCAGTACCAACTATTTACTGAGGGGTTCTCAGTTCCTCTTCCGAACTTCTTCCTGACTCCATATTAATGGTTAAAATCACCATATTCTCATGCATATTCAGGTTTTTTTTCTTTCCTTCTCCCACACAAAATCCATTGACAGATGTTTGTGGGTACCACAGACATCACACTGAGTTAAATAATATGCATAAAGCAAGCAAAAATACAACTTCTTGTAAAGAGGGCTCCATCTGACGTCCTGTCAGGAGATTCATTCCCTCCCTTCAGCACAAATTATCAGGGCAATCATGACTGACTTCACAGGGATCAAACCACTAAACATTTCTTGCTGGCATATTACAAAAGGTTTATTCTGTCCAAGTCCTGCATTCTTCTTTGGCATCTCCAGTGGAACGTGGCAGATTCCCAGCTGGCCGAGTTAGATACTTGCCATGATGCAAAAGCAAGTGACAGAAGTGATTTTTCAGCCTTTCTCAAAAGAGGTGCTATAGGATGGGCGATGGAGAGCAAGCAGAGATTGGGGGGGTATGGAGAAAGCAAGCTTTTAAAGTTTTGGAGAAGGCTTGGGGGAGACCTTATTGCAGCCTTTCATTATATAAAGGGGGCTTATAAGAAAGATGGAGAGAGACTTTTTACCAGGGCCCGTAGTGGCAGGACAAAGGGCAATGGTTTTAAACTGGAAGAGGGTAGGTTTAGATTGGAAATAAGGAGGAAATTTTTTACAATGAGAGTGGCGAGATGCCGGAAGAGGGTGCCCAGAGAAGTTGTGGATGTCCCATCATTGGAAGTGTTCAAGGTCAGGTTGGATGGAGCTTTGAGCAACCTGATGTAGTAAAAGATGCCCCTGCCCATGGCAGAAGGGGTGAACTAGATGGTCTTCAACGGTCCCTTCCGACCAAGACCATTCTGTGATTCTGTGATTCTATGATTCTATGTCTACATATCCATTCATAAATGTTCATCTTCAAGCTCACTGACCATTTGTAACATCCGCACGTGATGGACATCCAGCCTAAAATGGGAGCCATGCCCAATTTTCATGTATGAGTTCATTTTGTCACAGCTTTCCTCCTGGGTTTGATCTCACAGGTGGCTGCAGACCTCAGGCACAGGAAACAGTCTCTTGGCTCTTGCTGCTGTTCGCTAGCTCTCTGCTCCCTTCTTTTCTGGCCCATAGCTTGGAAGAAGCGATGGATACGTACCCCAGTGGATAAACAGGAAGAACACTAGGCTTTGTTGGTACCCGCATGGTGGCTTCATATCTGAGGGCAGGGCAGCTTTCACCTTGTTCTGGCTTTGGGCTACTCAAGGTTGATCTCAGATATCTTTGTTGACGTTGCCTTACTGTGCAGACACTGTAGTGCAGCCCACTGACAGTCATGGGGGCTTTGCAGTGTATATTAGAAAATATGCTAGATGTGGGGAGGAGGCAATTTGACTTCTCATATTTGAGAAATAAGATTTATGTTGTTTCCTTTTCTTGTACTTTTAGAACAAGATGAGTGCTAACGTTTTTTCTCTATCACCTCATAAGCATTAAGTAATTCTCCAGAAATGTGCTAGAAAAAAATTCAAAATTAACCATAACCGGGGGCAATAAATAATATAATAAGGTTTTTAATCAAGCCATGGTTATTCTGATCCATAGAAGACAGTAGGCAGAGAGATGGACAAGTAATACTTTAACAGTGACAAATTCACAAATATTCCTAGAAATATAGGAATGAAAAGCATGTTATAAGTGTGCTGTTAAAAATGCAGAAAGGTCTGCTCATTTCTTGACACCATATGTCTGTTTCTTGTATTAAAGGGTTCGGAAACATTGTTTATGGATATTGCATGACCATGAATGCCAAAAATAATAATCCTATTAAGTTTAGTCCAAATAGCATGTAATGAGATTCAAAATGATATGTTAAATACACATTCTAATAATGAAACTCAAATTGCTTTACAAATAGCATCGGGAGAACATTAGCCTATTTTGATTCTAATAATTACTTGCATCCTGTGTTCCAAATCTATTCAATATGCTTTTCGTAAGAACAAATATTTGTTCTACTAATTGTTCTGCAATTCTCCTGGTTATTTTTAAAAGGCTAAAGGGCTACACAAGACCAGCAGTTGTCTGTTAGAATAAGATCTGGTTGTTTTTTTTACTTTAATCATCTTACAGTATTTGAAGAAATTAGGTTCTCTAATACCTCTGTCTTTTGTCCAGATTTCAGTTGTCTGTGTTTTGTATACTACCATTAAACCACTTTTCAAGTGAATCCTTGCCAGACTAAACACAATCTTTCCTTGTAGAACATTCCATCTAAACTGCATACAACCACCGTAGCCCTTTCTGGATTGTCCTAAGATGTGGATTCTTGATTTTTAGGCTAGGTACTATTCCTAGTTTATATATTAATTCTTATCCAACTATTGAGATATTATCATCATATCATATTATCTGTTAATAAGGAGCTATCGATACATTTTTCACTGCAGACAAATGTAAACTATCTATGAAGAGACCATATGGTTTAAATGTTTTAACATATTGTTTTTAAATAGAGACAGAACAACTATGAATGGGAAAGGAACTCAGCTTTAGTTTACTTCCGGCTTCACACTGAAACAGCCAGGGATCTCAGTGGGTATTAGAAATGGACCAGAATTGTATAAATGCTACTTTATCCACCCCTTGAAATATTTATTCAGGTTTCTCTCCTTAAGTTTTCTACAGATGTGAAGTCGATTAGTCTTCAGTCTTACTGCCACAATCTCAAAGACCCAGTGTGTGGCCTCCAACACATGGAAAGATGACCAATGTGCAAGACGCACAGGGGACTTTTCAGCTCTGAAGCCAGCAGTCTGAAAAATAAAATACCTGGGGAAAGTGTGTCTTCTTTCCACTGACAGTGAGATCAGGTTCAAGGAGAAGCTAAGCATGCAAGTTAGATAACAAGACAAGGCAGACAGAACCTCATTATCTTCATTTTTCAGCACATTGTATTTGTATTTTGTTCTTTTAAAAAGTACTTTCACTTCATTTTGTACCATCCAAACTGAGTTTTTCTGAAGACCACTGTAAACTTACAACTCTTTAATAACTTCAGCTCTTTCTGATTTCCCTGCATTCCACTTAAAAGAAGGAGGGGAGAAACTGTTAGATAGCAAAAATACCCGTAGCAATATCCTGGCCTTAAAAATATCCTATGTTTGAATGGCGATTCCTTTTTTTCTTAGCTGAGTTGCGTGTAATTCTTTTCACATATATGGAATAGTCCTGGGTATCGAGTACAGCTGGGATTTCTGAATACAAATAAAACCTGACTGCATACCATCGAAACAAAACTCAGTTGCTTGGAGAGTCTATTGGCGAATTCCTTAAGTCTCATTAATCACGTATGTGGTGACACTGGAGGGGGCTCTTTACTTTTTTATTTCTCATTTGTCTCTGATATTCCCTGTTTATTACAAAATCCCTTCCTTTGCTGGATTTATAATGTGGCTATTTTCCAATACAGTTGTATCCTTTCACTCCCAAGTGGAGCCACCCATGTGCGAGAGCTGGGAACCTGGAGCTTTTTGATGAATATCCTTATTCGCCACAGAGCAAAGAGACCATGACAGATCTTGGAGATGCTTGACAGTGTGGCCCACCAGGGAGATGGCAATTACAGCTCGCGTTTGCTGATGCTGCTCGCACAATCTTATTCCAGTTCCCCTGCGGCAGAATGTGTCTGCCCCTCTGCTCTTCTTCTCTAAGAAATTTGTGATTTCTCTTTAGAACTATGCATGTCTAATTAGGAAATTTATGAATTAATCCTCTCCAGAGCACAGATTCTGTCTTCTTATGTTGATGCTGAGATCAAAATTTACAAAGATATTTAGGTAGCAAGATGTGTTTGAGGGTCAGGGCCGTCATTACCTCAGGGGGTCCAGCTACCGATCCCTTGAACTCCTTTTCTTTCCCACTTCCAATTTGCTTGTGCCTGCTACTGCATAAACAGACTGATAATTTAAGGCTGAAGCTTTATCCTTAAAAGGCTGTCATCTGGATTCCTCTCTTGCCTCTGTGCAGCAGCACATCGTGGCAACATACTTTGAAGTGCAGTCATTCCAGGCAGCTTTTTACTCAAAGGTGACGTGCTAGGTACAGGGAATGGGTTTGCAGAGGGATTTCACCTTGTGTTCATATTGTGATAATTAACACTACTCCAGAGGTCTGCAGTATATGCTATTGGTATTGCACAGCTAACACACTGAAACTCTGTTTGATTTGATATGCAGGGGACAAATTTTGAAGTGCACATGAAAAATATCTTAATCACTTTTTGGGTGTCTGATGTCCATACTTCATTTGCCCAGAGACGTGAGAGCTGAACTTGAAAACATCATTATCTGTTAGGAGGCACTTAAGTTTCTTCTGCTAAGCTCATAGCAAATATTCTTTGATTGGAAAAATGTGACCTTTCAGAAGAAAAACCATGTGAGGGTGTAGGTACCAAGTCAAAGTTGCAGATACACAAAAACTTACCCTATCTTGGAGAAAGGAAGGACTGAAGAGAATTTTTAGTTCTGTTTTAAAACATGCACTGACATATATACAGCATATGTAATGTCTAAGCATTACTCACACAAAATCAACAGGACAAATAAATTTATAGCAGGATTCATGGAGTCTGGCACTTTTTTCCTCATTGCAAACGATGATTAGATGGTGTTTCTTTTCTTCATTTATTGTAGCTAATTCCCTTTTCGGTTTCTTGGTAGGAATTTGGCATAAAAGAGAGCACCACTGCTGTGATTCCTACTAATTGTCATGTTAAGTAACCTGACGCTAAGAGCTACCATAGGTGTTAACAAAAAATTGCTTCCAGAACATAAATGTGTGTTGCCAGCAGAATTTAACCTCAGGCTGTAATAGTAACACTGAGACATGAGGAGGTTGAAGTGGAGTTCTGCCAGATTTCACTGTGCAGATTCTGCAGGTTTTTCCCTAAAAAGGAAGAGTTGATAATAGATATGATGGCAATTTCTTCCCTCCAAAAGATAGCATGGGCAAGTAGACTTTTGGCATGAGTTTTGACCGGGGAATAATTTGTGATCTCCCCAATATTATTTAAATACATTTTTATAGAAAGCATAAGGAAATTTATGTTAAAATATATCATGTGTCAAAACCCCTGTATTTGATAAATGAAAAATGTTGGTGGCTATTCCCATAATGCTTTTTGAATTAGAAACATGGGGAGGAATCAAGAAAATGGAAAAGAGAAATACTTCAAAATTAAAATGTTTGAAATAGAGAAGGTTTCATTTTTTTTTAAATCAGCTCTACTTGGCAATTTCAAGAAGATTTTGCTAAACTTAATCTGCTGACTCTGCTGACTCCTCCCCTGGGAGGGGAGATTACGTTCCATTTCCTCAAGTGCCAGAACCAGTCCAAATAGGTAAAGGCCAGTCCCACCATGTCCTTAGTTACAGCAGTTTCATCCCCAAAGACACCAGCTGAAGTCACACCTTGTTAGAGAGTGCAGAACTATAACCTGTAGGGTGGCTTCTCCTCTCATTTGTAATGGTATAAATTAGTTAAAGTCAATGGAGGTCTGAATGCGAAATGGGAGTAAAAGAGAAAAAGAAGGGCTTTTTGTCCATGAAAGTTGCCAAGTGTTAGGTGGACTTACTTCAGCCAGGGCTACTTCCACTGCCATTAACAGTTTTATACCACTGGAAGTGCTAAGTGAGATCTCTGGATCAGAAAGCAGCTAGGCTCTGTTCATCCCTTGGCGTTTCATCTGCAGTGGCCACCAGCACGTGTTGGATGTGGACTGGATTGCGGTGCTGTACGGAGACACAGATTTACCTCTACAGGAATGCAGCTGTCAAATGCCTGGCCAATCTGTTTAGTGCTGGGATGACTCAGGCTTTGAGGGAACGGACAAATATCTGTTGTGATAATCACAACCTTGTCCTCTCTTTGGCCAAAGAAGATTTTGGATTGTCCTTAACATTTCAGAGGTGACGAGGAATACAGAGGAAGAAGCATATTTGGGTAAAGGACAGAAGATTTTAGGTAAAAAAATTGAACTAAATACTACTGGCAGGTGCTGTTCCTGCATAAAACCCAACAAGGTGGATATATGTATTTCATCTTTTGGCCAGGATTTACCCACCAGCAACCAAGACATGGGTTAACATCTGAGAATCCTCACTCCATCACACGCACAAGCTCCAAGGAAGAATGAACCAAAACATCTGGCAATTCGGTCATGAAGCAGGGATTAAATTGGTAGGAGTAACTTCATTGGAGGGAGGGAGCGAGGGAAGAAAAAGTAAGAGAAGGGAAACAGAATAACATATAGGATGAGGACACACACCCCCCCAGTCTTCACCCAAAGTACATAATCCCCTCTCCCAGGTCAGGGCTTTCTGGGGCCACAGCTGGAACTGGGGGTGCAGGCAGCCATGCCGAGCTGCCTGTCCTGTCCTGCCAGACAGGTCCTCGGTGCTGGCCTCTACACTCAGCTCAGCGCCCGAGGCTGTTCCAGCCACTGGCCATGCGTGCCAGGCAGGTGAGCCCTCTGGCATCTGCGGTAAGATGGGGAAGAGGGTGGGTTGCCTGAACCCCATCGCCCACTGCTCCGACCTGCCTCATAAGATCAGGCTCACCACCCAGCCAGACATACTGCCCAGACTCCCACCCCACACCCCAAAATTATAACCAGCATCGTGGCTGTTTTTTCTTACCTCGCAAGTATTGCCCCAAATGCACCACAATTTAACCCTCATAAACCTGCCCAGTTCTCTTTCCCATCCTCATCCTTTCCTCTCCCCTGTGTGCCTGCACAGCCGCCTTTCTGCCTTTTAGCACAGCTGCAATCCAGCCCAGTCTCTCCTTAGATCTCACCGAATGGGAGGTGAGTAAGTAGCAGTCTTGGAAACTGAGGGACATTTCTTCAATTGGCATGATTTTTTAATTCCTTCCTTCTTCTCTTTTCACAAAATGAAATCACTCGGTATCTCAACAAATAAGTGATGTGTCGAAATTAACTCAAAGTGTAAGTCCAGTGAGCAAGTCACAAATCAAGTTGGATTCTTTTGTTTCCTTTTTCCTTTTCTTTCATTCTCCTTTTTTTCTCTTTTCTTTTTAGTGGTGAGTCCAAGAAGGGGAGTATTGCCAATGTGCTTATGAAAAATTGACAGACTATCCGTCTGCAGAGAAAACAAACAAACGAATAACTAATTCTCTGATCCAGGAGAAGTACATCAGCTTTCATGTGGCATCAAAATGTCTTAGTCTAATCAGATTGGGAAGAAGAAGAGTCTTGCTGGCTAGAAATGAACACGCAGAATTTCAGGAGAGGTCAAATATGAGATTTAAAATATATGCTGGGTTAGTCTTCCTCCCTTCCTGGGACCTGGGAAGCCGGGACTATATTCCTGGCCCTACCATTGACCTGCTCTGTAGGTGAGGTTAGCACATCTCTGTGGTTCTGTTTCTTCCACTACAAAAATTTGAGATACTCAGACTACTCTGAAATTTGACCCCTGCAGCTGAAACATTCTGCAACAGGGTAATTGTGGCAGGGTTTATAAAGAGAGAGAATATTTTTTGTTAATGCCAGAGATAACAGTTGAAAAAACATCAAGCTTCCGAGATCCCCAAGCCTCCTAGACTTCATTAGTGGTCCTTATTTAGAATAGCATGTTTGTACTCATTAAGATTACATGCTGTTCATGTTAGCTTATGTGATAAAAGCTTATCTGCACACCTGCAAAGGAGCACAGAGGGGCAATGGTGAGGGGGAAGCCCAAACAACACCCAGCTCTGGCTCCGCGCAGGCCCATCCCAGGAGCCACCAGCCCGCCAAAGGCCATCTTCACAAGCCCGGAGGAGCCCAGAGGCACAAAGGCAGGTGGAAACTCAAATTAAGGACTCAGAGGAAGGGACACCCTGTCCAGACCCGTCCCAGGGCTGTCCCAGGAAAGCCTCAGCCCCAGCGTCCAGGCGTGACACCCAACACGATGACTCAATGCCGGAGCACCTTTTGAATTGAGGAGGGAGTTGACCCTAGGCTTGTGGGAAATGTTACGGGATGCAGGGGAAGAGAGTTTTGGGATTGTGCCAGACATGATGAGGTGTTTATGGGAGGACCCAAAGGCGGGGAAAGGGAGGGATTTAGGTGATTTGAGGAGGAATAAGTGTGGGAAGATAGAGGGATAAGGTCTAAAAAGGGGTCGGTTGCATATAAATAGTTTGCTAGTCAGTATGCTCATCTGGCACCTGGTCAGCGCAGTCTGTCCTGTCTTCTCATTAAATTCCACTTATAATTCTTTTCCTGGGTGAAGTGGTGTGCATGGGTATATATGGGAGTCTGAGAGCCAGCACGGGGAGTCAGACTGTCGGTCAGAGGGTCTGTGTGTCCATAGTGCCAGCAACTGGATAAGTGTGGGTGTGCGAGTGAGTGTGCCAGTGCTGGTGCAGATCAGGCTGGACTAGCTGACGAGTAGGTGAAATGGCCTGGGAGCCAGGGTGGTGTGGGTCTCTGAGAGTGAGACCATGGGTGAGTTGGCTACCGGAGGGGCCAGGGGAGTCCTGGGCAGCTGCTAGAGAGCTGTGCATGCAAGCGTCCCTGCATGTGTGTGTGTTTGTTCTTATGTGTGTGTTTGTGAGATGGCCTGTACCAGCAGCTAGAGTGGGGCTGCTGCCTCAGGGGCTTGTATGTCCAGGTGCCAGCAACAGGGGAGACTGGGATCACAGGCAGCTACTGGGCTGACTGAGTGTCTGAGCCCAGCTGATGGAGGGATAGGCATTGCAAATATGTATATACACTTATATTTTCCACCAACAGACCTTCACCCTGATCAGCCAGAGGGCTGTTTGTGTTTCCGTGTGTTTTGAGTGTGTCTGTGGGTGTTTGTGTATGTGTGCCTACTGGAAATGCATGCTGAGCCTCAACACTGGTTGGACCTGGGGCAGGGAGCTGCTGCAACCTCGCTTCTGTTGGGCTTCCAGATTCACCCTCCCAAACAGCCCATGGTGGTCGTGACGACAGAGCCAGATGACTCAAGGTTGCCAAATTCAGCTGGTGAGGGGTTCCGTAAAACAAGTATTTAACACGTTGCACTGACAACCACTCAAGCCTGCAGAAGCAAAGCCATAGAGTGAATATTTGAGAGCAGGGTAAAACAGGTAAGGCTGGCAGCTGAGTGACCCAAGTGAGCTTGGAGGTTGCCCTCACCAAAGTTAAACTTCACTCCATGTCCACCCACCCACACGCTCAGCCATGGGCAGCCACGGCAGCCACAACAGACACCTGAGTCCACTCAAGTCGAGTTATTTTTACTGAAAAAAGCAGGATGTGGTTTAAAACCACTGCAATTGCTCAGAAGGCTCCCATATATTTGCATGATATAAGATCATGAATACAGAAATGGTCTGCTTTGGGATATGGCATTACTTCATGAACCTACCCTGGAGTGAACCAGCTTGGAAAAAACAGCCTCACAGCAATGATGTTCGAGTGGGATCTTCCTCTGCACATCCTCAGCTATTCCCGCCCCGCTCCCCCCCATTTATGTACTGTAAAAGACAATTGGACTCAGTGTGGAAAGCTTAGAAATATTGTGAGAAACATTATTCTTGGAACAGCATATGCATGTGCTGAAGGATGAGAGAGAACGTGTGCCAGTGTGGGGTGGTTAAGGGGGCTTCAACCACATTTAGATTAAGACCAGATTTAGGCTCAGCCCAGGAACTTGGATGGGTATTGTTTCCTGTTTTCCAAAACTAAAAGCTGAAACGGAGGACAACTGATTGAAAAGAGGGAAAGAAGCATGCTTACAATGCTAATCTATGTGGAGTCTGAGTAAAGCAGGTTAAAAAGGGTGGGGGTTTATTAGGAAAAAATATACACTGAATCATTTCCAATATTTGTTGTAAATGCAATCACAGTTTAACAGCATTTTGAAGGGTTGTACTGTGGGATCTGCAGAGCAAAGGCAGGCCTGGAGCTCTTGTCTACAACCAGGTTTCATCCCATCTGCAGTGGGACAGTAAATATTAATCTGTGGCAAAGTCAAGTCATAAACTCTGCTGATTCGTCAGTATAACCTTTCCATCACCTGGCATCTGCTCATTTCACTGAAAAACTGCTTTAGGAATATGTTAACGAGGAGACTGAAAGATCTTGCTTATAAAACCAGGATCTTTCCATTATATAAACTCTTTTTCTCAGAGTAACTGGTAAATAGACCTATACATCCTTTTCACTGTTTTTGAATTAAAATTTGAGTTTTACTTATCTAGCAATTTTTCTGGTTTCCCTCTTCAAAGTATGACAGAAGTACTACAAAAAGTAAGATGATTTTTCTTTGTTCAAAAAAAATATGTTGAGTTTTTCAGATGTTTGGTTTACCTTTTTAAAAAGAAAATGGATTATGAATAATACTGTCAAAACTTTCTAGGTTTCCATTTTCACTGTCATTTTAAAATGGAAAACATTTTTAATGCAAAAAAGTTGGTCAACTATAATAATGCAATTTTTGAAAAGTACCTTTTTAAAAAAAAACAATGACACTGGAGATGACAAACAGTCACTGATATTCCAGGCTGCTTCTTAGTTTGCAGTGAGTGGCACAGGAAAGTGGCCTATTAAAATTCAGCTGATATTCTAGAACGATTCCTGCATCTAATCCCCCAGGGCTGTAGAAAAGGAGAGCTTTGTTACTGCTAAGAGATGTTTAGCTCGAATTGTATCAAGCTAGGTAGCTTCAGGAATTAAAAAATAAATCTCTCGGGCTCTGCTGAAATGTTTTTTCCCTCCAATTTCCTCCACAAAAGAAAGGACAAAACAGAGTGGAGAATTTTAGCCATGCACAAGTTCAGTGAAAAGATACTTTTTAGCTATAAGAACCAGCTTGTTGCCAATTTCCGTCAAAATAATTCCCCAGGTTAAATCCCAGTCCTATTGAAGTCATTGTCCAAATGCTCATTGGCTGCGAGGGGAGATCAGGATTTGTCCCGTTCAATTCATTAGTGACGGTATGAACCCCAAGTAGTATTACGCTTCCTTTAAAGAAAGAGAAGCTCCTACTTACTGTTTATATACTAACGTTATTTCTCACACGTTTATTGTGTTACTCTCCTTAATTTGGTGCCATGCTGGGTCCCTGTGGGATGCCACTCAAACATTATGTCAATGATCTCAAAATTGAACTCCAGTGCTTTATTTTACAAATGGCTTCTAGCAGATGTGTGGCACACTTTATTACCTTAAGTACCCATTAGTTGAAAATTTCATTAGTTTGGGGGAAAGGGATCAGTTTTGTCAATAGATCTGGTATGGGTGGACCCTTTGTGTCAACCTGACCCATATCAAAATGGATTATTGTTGTAAGTGAGACAAGTGACCTAATGTTCTGCCTATTATGCACACATGATCTATAACCTTTTAAAATACTAGTGTGGGAAAGGAGCACACTTCACTGCATCCCCAGACCACGGATTCTTAACAGGTGGCAGTCCCTCTCTTAGCAACGTTTGCCATGGGCTGTCTGCGCGAGCGTATGAATTATCAGGGGGTACAGTTTCCAACCAGGTAACCAGGGGAAAACCGGGATGGAGAATGAAACCAGAATAATGAACGGCCGAGCAGACGTTTTAATGAGCGCAGAAGGCAGCCGGTGGAGCTGGGTCTGTAGTGCCATCGTCTGACTGACCGGCGCATTTCGGCCAAGGCATTTTGCGTGCTGCCTCGATCTTTTGGGCTGATAAAGCCACAGAGGTAAAGCTGGATGTGGTTGCAGCGGTACCATATGGTACATTTTACTCCACAGTTTTAATGTTTTGATGCTGTTTGCTCCTTGAATGATGGCAGCAGTAGTTTCCAATGCATTCGTCTGACCTTGTTTTGGAAACCATGTTAGGGCCAACTTGAAGGCCCCATGCAAAAATATTTGGTGGGACCACCCACTAAAATGTGCACTATATAACCCTCTGGCCTTTTTGTGCAGCAGCTCTCACACCTGCCCTAAACTCCTTGACCTTTTGAAGAGGGAAAAGTAAATCTGTCTGGAAGTGATGAATCTGGAAGTGAATTTTACACAGCAAAGGACAGTCCTTATTATTAAGTTATAACTTCATGTTTTTCCTCACCTTGTATTCCACACTATAACACTGGGATATAAGCAATAATATTACAGTAGCATAGCAACTTGTTTCTGGAAAGCACCCACCACGATGCATCCTGCAGCTGACTGAGGGCTCTGCCAATACACAGGCAAAAGTCCTCTGTTCATTGCCTGCTGCATAATAAGTGGAGACGAGCACATGAAAGAAATCTCAGATAGTCTGATAACTGGATTGGTAGAAAATGCTGTTAAAAGAACCAGAGGGAAAAGGATAACCCTTCAGACACTGCAGAAGTTCTTCCATGCTGCAGGGCACTGGTGCCCAAACATTCTGGTGGCTGAGTGACTCCTCTGGAAGTACTTGCAGATGATCTGTTTCCATTCCTCCATCATCATGCAGTGAGCAATGTGGGCATGTGTGCAGTAAAGCTGGTCTGGGTTTGTGCCCTTAACCCAGCCTAAAGGGGACATATTATCCTTCATGCATATGAATTGTAAAGCAAATGCATCTTCCTGCTGTATAAATCTCTGGAAGTATCTGGGAAATCCTGAGAGCAGGATGCTGTTGCAGGGAAGATGATTGCACAGCTCACCTCTCCTGAGTTCTGCAAGCTGTGGGGTGGGAAGAAGGGTTAGGCTGGATGAACTGCTCCATCTGGGGTAGCCCACTTCAGCTGCCATCCTCAGGCTTCTCAGCCCTTTCCCTGCCATGTGTTGGATACCAGCACGTTGGTGATGTGATACAAGGTGTGAGATAGCCAGGAAGATACCAGCTGGGATGAAGTGATCCTGCCAGAGCCATTGACCTGATTTGTAGCCAATTCCTTGCAGCAGTGTCTGGGCAGCCCACAGATGGGACGGGCCAGACGAGGACTGACATGGAAAAAGGGCTTGTTTTCAATGATGTCATGAGTTTGGGAGGCAAAGGGCAGGTTGGTTGTGCTTAGTATTTGCGGAGAGAGAATCAGTTGTGGAGGGACCGGTTCATCTTCAGTAACAGAGACATGTTTTCCTGCAACAAGAGACTTCTCTCTGCTGTTAATTAAAACCAAAGGCAAAATACAGAATCAGTAAAATCCAAAATTGAACAAATCAAGATGGGCAAACTAGATTTCCCAGTTTAGTGAAGGGTTTGCCTTCCTCCTCATACCAGCTTTGATTGATTCTCGAAGAGGTAAGTTTGGTTTTTTGTCAGAGTCAACTGAGCAGAGAGCGTTTGTCTAGGTTCCTTCAGGAGCACTGATTCCTCTAAGAGATACAGGTTGGATACAGAAAAAAAGGGCTCAGGAAATCAAAAGGATATAGCGTGTGCCTTGGCCCACACAATTCCAGTTGGATTTCTGGGCTTCTAAGTGGTTGTGGGACACTTAGCTCACTTTTAGTTGCTCATGCCTGTTTTCCACCTCTGAAATTAAGGTCTATTTGCCTCCTACAGAAAGTGTTTTCAGGTAGACTGAAGAAAACTTTATGAGAGAATGAAGTATGTCGGTTCTTATTATACAGTGACACATCATCATAAATCATGTTGTGAAGCAAACCATGTTAATGTTATCACGCTTAATCTTCTGTCTAGCGCTGAACAGACAAAGAACTTATGGAGATTTAATTCTTGTCATTGCTTCTGCCGACAAGCTGAGGACCTCCCTCTCTCAAGTCAGTAGGGAAACATGCGCTCCAGTTGCTTCTTCAGCTCAGGTTCATTGCAGTAATTTCAGTATGTTTTGCTGGAAAGTGCTTTCTCACAGCCAGGTCTCCCATGATACCAATATGGAGTGTACACTATATTCTCTCCCTGTTTCCTCCAGAGCCCAATATATCCTTTGCAGCACTTTCAGCTTGAAATGAAGTGTATGACCTAAAGTCTATAGAATAACATGAATCACTGGACAATAATTTATAGGGTCACCACATAATTACTATTGAGTATAACATGACCCTGTTTATTGGAACATATACAGGAGAAACGTTATTTTTGAAATTTTTCTTGTTTATTCAAGCCAACATTGCTCCAAATCTGAATGGATTTATTGACACCACATTAAAAATAATCATTGTCAAAACAACTACGAAAAAACTATTACAAATGGTAGAATCTTCCTGCTCCGGAAACTTTCTTGCAGGGAGGTGGGGAGCGATCTGTGGCTCACGGCTTTTCTGCAAAAGGTGATTTTTTTTTCATATATAAAGAACTGAGATCTGCTTAGGGATCTGTAATAAGAAAGAACTAACTAAATGATAACAAAGCATGTTACATGTTAATGTTAAAAAAAAACATGTTGTATTTGGAAGGAAAGCAGGTTAAAGCAAAGAAGCCGCCAACAACTTAAAGGGGGAAAGTTATGTTTTCGGCTTGTTTTGCAGATTCTCAGGTTTCTGCATTTACTGCCCCTAAGTTATAACCCCCCCATGCTCTTCTCCGTGGGAAAGGTAGAAGCAGTGAGGGGTAGAACAGGCAGTGCTCAAACCAATGGTGTTTTTGGTAGTAAACACAAAAATCTTTGGGCAAAACAATTCTGTGTTATTTTGATTATCTGGAAAACTTTGAGGGTCTGAGGATGAATTTTCTTTTTCCGTGATCATATATGATTTTGAGGGCCAGCAAGAGCCCCCCTGAGCCCTGAAAAGGCTTAATCTTGGTGGTATACCCTCCCTCGGTACTTCTGGTGTTGAGGTGGGGAAGGAGGAATTTTGATAATCACAACATTACCTGTGCTCAGGACCCTTCCTGACCTGCAAGCCAAACTCTCCCCACTCTCCAGGCTGAGGCAGGGAACATGAGAAACATGCTGGGGGTGGAGAGGATGTGGAAACCCGTTGCCTTTTATCACTTGGGCAACAGCTACAGTTACAGGAGAGTGTGGTCTATACGACCTTGTGTGCTTTTAAAGAACTATGGTAGGAGGCTGAAATGTGTGACTGGTGTCTGAGTAGGTCTGCGCATATGCAACTTGCTTGGGTGTACATTTTCAGAAGTTTCTAAGAATGGTTTTGCATTTAGGACGGTTGCAGAAAAGACCTCACATTTCCAGGAGAGGTGGTGTACAAGAAGTCTACCTTTGGCATATGTTTGTGGGACCAGAACCAGAGACCTTGCTGAATTCTACTAAAACTTGATGGTTTAAAAAGCACCAAGACAATTCACACCACAGCAGTGACCGCAGAGGTCTGACAACCAGAGAAAATCAAAGCCTGTGCAATAAATATAGTAAAAGTGCTGTGCTTCAGAAACCCAACTTGTTGCTCTTCTGGTATTCAGGATCCTTAACGCCGTCGCACATTCCAGATGTGCATTCCAGACTGCTCCAGTTCTGAAAGTATGCTTGGCTTGACCAAACATGGGGGGTTTTATTCCAAGTAGAGATGTATTCATTTGCAGTCATCAAAAAATGTATATTTATGGAGGAAAGTTTGGGCGCAGCATGCCAACACACCAATTATGAGTGTGTAGAGTAAAGAGATACTGTCAGGTTGCATGTGTTTTAAATATCTAAATTCAGAGACCAAAATACATAGGGACAGCAGATGGATTAGTGACACATTCAGAAAACTATGGGTACATGTCTTCTGGTAAATTAAACAGTGTCAAGGCATGGGCACAGGCACTGGAACTTACTCATCCATGCTATCCAATTGTTAGAACAGTCCTTGGTGTGGTTTTGGCCCAGATCAACTTACAATCTCCCAAACAATTCCTAGGTATGGTTTGTGAGTTAGTACAGGCCAGGGACCATTGCCAGTAGGCAACATGCAGGCGGCTGTCCTGTTCTAGAAGTTAAGAGAGTTTAATATTATGGATGCGATCAGATTGTTCCAGATGGCTTGATGGCCCTGACACTTTAGTTTACTAATATAGATGTAACCTTTAGGTTTTTATACTCATCCACTTGGACCTGTGACTCACATATGTCAAACAAGCAGCTGTGGTGATTTAAGATGTTATTGCACCTGAGCTCTTTGTTACTGGCTCTTGCTGGATGTTGCTGACCCCACTGTAGAGCTGCCAAAAGTAATGTACTTCAAGTGTTTTAGACCAGTGAAGGTCAAGCCACGATTGAGTTCTGTGCATGTACTGAATATGGAGAAAAGACCGGTTTAAGAAAACTCTTCCTCCTCCAATTACATCCGTGTATTTATAAGGCCTTAGTTAAGGCCAGAGCTCTCACTGGAGCCGTCAGTGTCTCACTCTTCAGCACTGGATGCCCTTAATCATGAGTGACCTTTTGGATAATACCCCTTTCTTAAAGCTACTATTTGGCTTCCATGGGCTGCACTGCTTTTCCTGAATCTGTGCTTTTCTGACTGGTATTGCATAAGAGTTTTGCACCCTAAAATCTATAGAGCAACGATATTATTTCCCCAATTGCAATCACACTTGCTTTTAGAGACAAATTAGCTTTAAACAGTTTAATGTCTGTTCAGTTGTGCCAGGCAGATTTATTGTGAACAGAGCTTCCAGCTGCCTGTAGGACTATGGTGGGGTACAGAGATGGCAGGTGGTGCAGTGCTCCCTTGTCCATGGCTGTGAGGAACCTCCAGCTGCTGCTAGGACTATGATGTGGTACTGACTGGGGCTCTGTGTGTTTCCTTATATCTTAGGTCATTTTCCTTTTAGAAAGTTGCAATGCTCTTTGGCTGAGTGGCAGAGGCTGTGGTCTCCTCATTTCCATACCTAGGGCTGCAGCTGTCAAAGACAGGAGAATCAGCAACTGAAGCAGCCACCCTCCATCTCCACGGAGAGCCCTTGCCTCATTGCCTGGTGGTCTCCCAGCCTCATGCCAAGGCTGTCCATCCCACGTCTCCCTGATAACCAGGAGACACCCCTCCGAGGTCAACCATGCCACTCACCCCACTGTGACATGGGCCACCCTCAGTGTTCCACCCACAGCGACAAGGCCATTTCATCACCAGCCTGAGCTGGCACAGCCCTTTTTACACCCACTGGAGCTGGCTGTGTCACTAACCCACCTGTGACATGGCTACTACCAATGTTCTGCCTGCTGTGACATGGCTGCTGCATCACCAGGGTGGTGCCAGGAGCTGGTGGCTGCATGCTGTGACATGGCCATGACATCACCAGGGCTGGAGCATCACATGACATGGTTATTACCTTCTACCACTCAAGCGAGAAGAAACAATCAAATAATAATAATAAACAAAACCTGATAATGCTGGGGAGGGAAATTAAGTAGCTGGAACAGCAATTTAAAGAGCAGCAGCTCAGCATATGTTAAAAGAGAATTAAAAGCAGCAGGTCCTATCCACTGCCCAATTTTAAGGACTTGTGCTGCTGCTTGCTGTTGAGTTTTGTGGGTTTGAAGGTTAAATCGTGGAAGAAAAACGTTTGTCAAATTGACTGAAGGTAATATTTCACACCTTTGGAATCAAAGACACACCCACTTCCAAACCTTGCATCCACGAGTTACTGATGGCACTGAGGATGTTTCAGTGTGAACCGCAAGACTCACATCTTTCTCTCCCTGACACAAACCAGAGATTTTGCCAGGCACTGTCTTGTGCTATGCACTTCAGTTGGACACTGGTACAAAATACATAAGTTAGCTTCCATTTCTGTGGTTCACTGCAAAAGTGTTGCATCCTTTTTAACTGACAGGACCAGAGGCAATGGGCACAACTGAAACATAGGTGGTTCCCTCCAAACATCAAGAAACACTTTTTTATTGTGGGGGTGACTGAGTACTGGCACAGGTTGCTCAGAGAGGTTGTAGAGTCTGCCTCCTTGGAGATATTCAAAAGCCATTTGGACATGGTGCTGGGCAACTGGCTCTCGGTGGCCCTGCTTGAGCACGGGGGTTGGACAAGACAACCTCCAGAGGTCCCTTCCAACCTCAACCATTCTATGATTCTGATTCTGTGAAAGTCTTTAACAAACAGGGGCATGGTCTGACAGTCATTCACTGTGCCTTTTGGCAGCCAGATCAGTGGCTTAAACAAAGGGTAGAATATGGAGAAATCCCCCATGGCTTTGTACCAGACACTTCTAGGGCAGTATCTGAAGGGACGTGAAAAGGACGTAAACAACTTTGGATACAAGTGATTGAAGCAATTACAGCCCTTTGAAAAAGGTTCCCAAACTCTGGTGTGCATATTGCAGTTGATGTACGTATTGCAGTGCTACAGACACTCCTAAAAAGATGTGCTTGTATTCATTTTGTGTGCTTTTTTTCCCTGAGGGCACTATCCCAAAAACCTATGCTTCACAACCTGGTATTAGAAGACAAGCTCAGAGGTAACATTAATTGGGCGTAGGCTGCTTGTCTTGCTCAGAGTCTCCTCGCTTTCTTACAGTGCCTCTTTGGCTGGAGAAACACAGAGCAGTAAATGTAATTTAAAAGGCATCCTCAACATTTCTGACATCCTTAGCATCATAGCACATGCCATTCTTGTCCTCCAAAATATGTGGGGAAAGTGTGGTCATCTCACACAGTGCAAAAGGACAGCTGCTGGTTAATCGTTCTGGTAATCACAAGTGCATTCTAATAACAAACAAATTCTACTACTTCTTATTTTAAGCCAAGTTTATGTGTTTATTTTAAGAACAAAGGCCCAATTGCATAAAGTATCAGTGTTGCACTAGCCAAAAAAATTGTAGACATCCCACCCCTCCCTTCCCCAAAAGAAAAAAGAAGCTTTATCTGGTTGACTGCAAGAGCAACATTCTTAGATTAATCTCAAAAAGGCATCTAATGAGTAAGAGGAATGCATTACGTCAAAACAAAAGATCACATTTATTGGCTTATCTTTTCCAAAAAACAGTTTCTACATGTGTTGAAGATAAACAACAGCAGCAAAGCAGGGAGTCTATGACCACAAAATGTCATCTAGGGCAATTTTCTGTGACTTCCAATGTGAGTGGGAAACGTGAACTTCCTCCACTTACATTATACTAAATAGTTTTGGGAGCACAAGAAGTGCTGAAGCCAGATTTAATGCACAGTTGTGTTACATGGTTGATTGTGAGTTCCACTGGAAGATTTTCCTGTGGTTGGGGCATTCATAACTAAGCTTTAATTTGCATAATCTCTGCCATTAAATAGGTGTGAACTCACAGCCTTCCACTTTTTTGGGGTGCTTACAGGGTTTAGGCCTTACCATGATATTGAGGAATTCAGGATGGAAGGTACCTCTGGAGATCTTCTGATCCAACACCCTACACAAAGTAGGTCTAACTTTGAAGTTATATTGATCTTTGAGGTCAGATGAAGTTGCTTGGGACTGTGCCCATCTGAGTTCTGAAAGTCTCCAAATAAGGAGATTCTACAACCTCTCTGGAATGGGTGCTGATGTTTGATCGCTCACAGGGTGACTTTTTTTTCCTTTATATGACTTTTTTCTATTGCTTTTTGTCTTCTCACTCTGAGAAGAGCTTGATTCTGTCTTCTCTATAACCATGCAACAGGTCGTGGAAGACAGCAATAATGTCTCCCCTTAGCCCTTTCCTCTTAAGACTCAACAAACCCATCTATCTCCCTCTTGTTCACACGCTGTGTGCTCCAGCCCTCTGACTAGGTTGCTGGCCACTGCTGAGCTCACTCTGATATGTCCATGGTGCTCTTTCACTGGGGATCTCCAAACCAGACACAGTAATCCAGATGTGGTCTCACAAGTGCCAAACAAAGGAGAAGGATCTCTTCCCTGACCTGCTAGCTGCAACTGTCCAGTATGCAGTTAGCTTTCTCGGTCAAAAGACCATAACACCATACTGCTGACTCCTGTTCAACTTCTTGTCCACAAGGAGAATACAGATAGGTCAATATAACATGTAAATGTATATATTATACATTGCATATTACATATTATATCTATATATATCCTAAACTTTATCCTCCCCGATGGAAAAATGTGTGCTTAAAAAAGTTCTGTTGCAGCCTTATCCACAGCGGAACAAATGGGCTATCTGTTAACTACATTATGGTGGATATCAGTAATCACTATGGGAGTACTCGACTTCAGAAACAGAGACTGGCTGCACACCAGATACAGAGCAGAAGTGGAGACGGGGTGAAGAGGCAGCTGAGCTTAGCATCAGACTTTCCAGTATTTGCTGACTTTTCGGTATCAATCTTTGCAGGCTATGCTTTTCTACTTTAAACACTTTTTTGTTGCAATTATTTGGGTTTTTAATGGAAAAAAAAGTAATGTAATTTTATTAAATAAATCATCTTCTCCCTGTAATATCGACTAGTTTGCATGCCTTGCTAAACATTAAACCAGATGAAATGGGGCTTGGTTACATACGGTTAAGTGGCATGCTTTTTGTGAACGGTAAATGAGATAACTATTTGTTATTTTTAAACAAACGTTCACCCGTAAAAAGAAACATCTCTATTAGACAGAAAAGTGACTTCACAAAGGTGCATTATGTGGCAGCCAAAAATTGAAACGGGTGGCAGATTATTTCCAAAGTTAAAAGTTTATGGCGAAACCACGATATAAATTAACTGCTAGCAGCCGTTGAGTCCATTCCTCGGATCATTTATCTGTATGAGAGTGTTATATGTTTGATGCCTGGTATGTATGATGGTTTTGGGGTGGACTAGAGTGTTTCTGAGTGATTTAGCACATGAAATCAACTCCAAGTTTCTAAAACAATAAACATGGTGATGGGAGAGAGAAGTCAATACATGTATCTTGATTTCTTGTTGCCATTACAGTGTGTCTATCTACTTCATGGTCTTCAGCACCATTAGAGTTATATCTCCAGGTCATGAATTAGTTTTATTCTGACAACTCCATTGAAAAGCAGAGAAGTACCATTCCTATTTTACTGCTGGGAAGCTAATATATGAGAAAATGAGGTGACCAAATCATGCAGTGGATCCAAAACTGGCCTAGGAACTGAACCCCAATCCAGAACGTGAGCTATTAAAACTAGATCCTGTCTCTGTAATGCGTAATATGTTGTAAGAGTAATCAGACATGGGGTATATATTAAGAAGATTTGTAAAAAGCAGAAAGATAGTGACATTCAGTGGAAACCTTAAGAGGGAAGACATAGAAGTCCAGACGACACACACATACACGCGGCCACAAAGAAGTCACCAAGTTGTTACCGGGCTAGCAAAATATCAACAAACATTTTTAAAACAAAAGTGTGTTTCTAAAAGGACTAGAAAATTTCAGTTCAAAGCTTTTGGAGGAGGAATCGGCCAATGTTGAATAAGATCAACTGTATCACTTCACAAAATTGTACATCAGATTCATCAGCACGTTTCAGCTAAAAGGAGAACAAAATTGAGTTAAACTGCCTCACTGCAACATTTAAAAAATATTACTTTCTGATTTTGTGTTTAAACAATAATTGAAGCTTTAGATGATGAACTTGGTGGAACGCCATTGGTGAAGCTGCTGAATTAATGGCACCTGACTGGGAAGAGTTATGTCAGTTGACTGCTGACAGGCATGTTGGGAAGACTTGGCTGGCTCGATGTGCTGAAACGAAGGGGATGACCTAAGGATTAAGGATTAACTTTAGGCTTTTAACTCGACAGTAATGTACATTGTATGTGTGCGTGTGTTTGCATGGATGTGTGCACATACAGACAGATGTGTCTGAGAGAAAGACGAGGTGGGGTTTGTACTGCCGTAATGCATTGGATTTCATAGCTTTGTGTATGTGGGCTATGTGTGAGGGATGTGTGTTCCTTCAAATTTGGCTGGTTTTCTGTTCTGCAACTTTAAAATGAAATGCTTTTGTATAACTTTCCATATTGTTTGTAAGTAGCTGTAAGCCAGTCATTACCACAGAGAAAAACAAAGGCTTATTAAAGAAACAAATATAATAACAACTGAGAAAGAGACAAACAGCCTGCTAACAATGTGAAATGTCTGTCTGAAGTGTCACACAGCACAAAGGTAGTAGGTGTTTGTGAGACCTTTTTTTTATTAATGTCTCTTTGAGAATATTCAAAGGTACTAATCTTGAAATAAATTAACACCTATGCTGAACTTCAGAGTCAGTGAAACCACCTCTCCACTTTTCGTCCTTTTTCGTAGCATAATGTGATACAGACTCAATGGGAGTGTGAAGTGTGAGTGAGTGAGCATGTACCCGGGAAATGGGGATTTTCTGGCTAAATGCAGAACCTTGATTCGATTGCCTTAGCATAGGGGTCTAATAGCATCTTGTTACTGGCTTTGGATCTTAACTGCCTCTCAGGATACACAACTGATTTAAAACTTAAGAATATTAAAGGCTTTAGAAGGAAAAGAAGCAAATGGCATTTCGGAGTCACTGGTGAGTGCTGTGTGGGGATGTTTAAGAGACTGGTGACAAAACAGTGTATTAGTAGATGGAGTGATTTCTGGGGGTTCCAGCACAAAAACCTTCCATACATGAAACCTACCAATAGAGTTATAATTACCAGTGCTTTCAGAGCAGTGGTAGAGTTGAATACAAGGGCATCCATAAAACACTTTCTACAGAAAACAGTTCTGAATAAAAACACTATCAAGCTTTTTAGAAATAAAGTCCTGTAATCATATTAAATACCAGAAAAGGTACTATTTCAAAATAACAAGTAGGTGTATGTTCACTTTTTTCCTCTTCTTGGCAACAATAGTGGAATACATCTTAACTGTGGCAGAGGTAGTGCTAGCAGGGGAAAATTGTGGGGAAAGAAAAGTATGTTATGGAGGCTAACTATTTGCTTTCCATCCTTAGCCAAAGCTGTACACAAACCAGAGCAGAATATTACCTCTGTAAGAATAACCAGGTTGCCCAGAAACCCAGGAGTCTCCAGCCTCTTTCAGCGCAACTTCCATAGAGTAATTATAGAAGTGGCAGGCAGCACTCAAAGAGTTGCAGGTCTGTTACTTTTCCCCATGCATCTCCTTGATTAAGACCATCTTTACTCATCCCAGTGGCTTCCTTTAAGTATCTAACCATGCCATTTGTAGGGTAGATGTAGTAAGCATTTTCATTTTGTATGCTCTTTCTGCTGTCCATTTGGTTCACTCCTTGCTTCAGACTGTGTCTCAGGTCCCCCAGACATCTATACTGCATGTCTTTTGGCTCCAGTCAGAAACAACCAAAAGTTCCCTCTTTAAGGAAACTTGGACACTGAATAGAGAGTTGTTCCAAGTCCTGTTTCCTACAGGCTATATAACGTTTGAGCTAGTTCATATCACTTGTTCAGAGACCAGAACTTGCTCCTTGAGTCCCAAAGGCGGTATAGATTTATCCATAAATCCAAGATTGTTTCTAGCATGTCCTCTTGAAATCATTTGCTGGGAAATCAAAATGAGGTTATAACTTGTGGTGGGTCTCTGCTTACAGCAAACACCTGGCAAATTCTTCACAACAGAAGCGTGGTGTAAGCATCTCGCATGACCCTTGTTACTTCCGTAAGTTGGTGGTGGTACTGCTGCTTGGTGTGCTTGATCCTCTCACTCTGCCAATGCCCAGCCTAGCAGATGACACTTCTCCAGCCATTCTGAGAAGATCTAATGTTGCTGTTTATTCTCCTAACAGCTACCAAAATCACACTGTCAGAAGATAAATGGTAAGAATCATAGCATGCTTTTGTGGTCAGTTCCTGCATGCTGGGCAAGTGTCTGTAGTTTGGTAAGGCAGAGGGGTACTTCTGTCTAAATTGACATGAATAACACAGAAGAGGAAAGATGCAGAACTGGCTGAGAAGATTTCAATTGCTGGAATGCTTCAGGGGAAATTAGGATGCTTGCAAAGGGAGTACGGACCAGATAAAGAGTATAAGATACGGTTGTGGGAAATGATAGCATTAGCCGTGAAGAATTTGTCCTACATTGTTACCTATACTACTCACTCGATTTTGCAAACTTATAGTCATGTGGGTACATACCCAGTATTATAGGACTGACTGACTGGCTGGTTGTGAACACAATTACATATCCAAATGCATGGCAAGCTCACAGAGAAAAAATACTTTAAGGAAGGTAAAGGCAAGGGCAGGCCTTGGCCCATCCCCACTGCAGAGATATTCTCATCGGTAAGAGAAACAGTGAGGTGTAGCTTCTTGTGCAAGAGTAGGTGAAAGAAAAGATTTCCAACACTATAGGTTAAAGCAGGTTTGAAGTCTCCTGGACCCACAAATTCTGGTGGGCCTGGAACCCAGAAATATTAAAGAGAAAATAAGGAAGATTTCTGCAGAAGATGGTCCAGGTTGATACAAGTGAGTATCACAGGCACTGAGGGTCAAAGTCAATTACGTATTATACCAAAGAATAATATTAGATAGCTGGCAGGTAATACCCTGGGAACTGTGCAGTTTGCTAGGGATCTTGTATGTTTTATGTATGGTTAAGGATGAATGTATTTCCTGGAGGGAAGACAGCTGGAATAGAAACATGGTGGAAGAGCTGTTGTACCATCTTACTGTCAATCTAAAGACAGAAGTTCAAGCCTCCTAGCAAACTTGCCGTGACACCTAATTCCCCTTAGTTCAGCCATGACTGGTTATCAGGTTGCTTGAGCTGGAGATAAAAGATTGATGGACATGATCTAGCTTGCCTTGACCACACTATTTCAATTTCCTGCTATTGAAACGTGTCTTCATCATGCCAGTTCAATAGCATTCAAAACTTCTGGCAGTCCTCTAACTGGACTGTTGAATGGTGGATATAAAGGTTTTATGAGAAATACACTGGTATGTACATGTGTGGTGTTCGATGCTGCCAGAACAGTGGTAGGCTAGTGACAAAAAGTATTCAGATCGGTGGTTGCATCTTAGTTTGGTATTGGGGCCTATGCCTCATGGTTGCCATCAGAATGACAATGCATTTACATGCAGGGATACCGTAAAACTTATCTGCCTTTGTATAATGAAATATTAGGATGATGATGAAGCCAA
>WAAD01009147.1:781-50811 GCA_013389945.1 Fregata magnificens
CTAGTTTCTTGGGAGAAGATTAGCTTATGATCCAAATTGTTTCTAAATCATCCTGCATCTGACAAATAAATATAGAATATCAGAAACTCCAGATGGAAGTTACTATGAGAATGTTTTACAGACAAATGTTACTTTGTTATACAATATTCTCCTTAGAGGTTTAAACTGTCAGAAGAGAAAGGGATCTAGCAAGCCTATAATGAAAAGATCATATTTTCCCAAAGGAATTAGAATAGCTTTGTAAATTAATAAATAGAAGACATTAATACTCCCCTACAAAAGAAAGGCTTCTTAATTTACTATGATGTATGCATAAATGCCTTTCATTCAGACTGTTAAAAGGAAGATGAGCGATAGTTAAGGGCAAAGGCTACAGTTTCATTTCAATAAAACAAAGCGTAAATGAATGAGAATTAGATGAATGTATTAGATGCAGACAGAATATATTCTTTGGAGAAACACTTGTAATAGGGATCTAAAAAGAAGAGGTTTTGGTAACATATTACCATGCAAGACCAATAGGTGCATAATTGTTCACAGGGGCAGACCACTTCCAGTCATCAAATAAATCAGAATTCAGTGTGCCAAATTTGCAGAAAGGAATTATCACTAAAAACCCTGCAAACAGTAATAAAGATTTGTGAGAAATAAAAATTAAACACAGGACGCTCCCCTGATCCAGTCCTTCTTGCCACAGAAGTTTGACTTGTCAGAACAAGGGTTTTGAGTTACTGTCCTGCTCCATCTGCAGTGACCTGGCACAGGGCTGTCTGACAGGTGCTCTTGGCCACCATCCATCACATGAATTGCATGGCTTCTTATCCCTTCTGCCATTTCTTTGCTCTCATTTTTGCCACTCTCGCGTCTCCCTTTCTCCACCCCAGCCTCCTCTCACATACACAAGCCATGCCTAGGTTTTCNAATTATCTGTGACATTCAGCCATTTCTCACGTAACTCCCCCTTAACTACCTAAGAAATCCAGCCATCCCTCACTTGCAATTTCTGTCAGCTTCACGCATTGTCATTTGTCACAAATGCCTATTTCTTATGTCATATCCAGTAGTTTCTAACATCCTGTTTGATTGTTGCAACCTCAGAAGAGGGACTAGTCATTTGCCTGCAGCCCTAACGGCCCCGTCAACTTCTCTCCATGGACTAAACAAGTAAAGCCACTGTGTTTATACTTATAATTTACATGACTAGAGTTGGGAGGAATGAATCTGAGCAGAAGGATATGTCCATGTAGGACCCTGCAGGGTGATTTGAGCTTGCTTTGCCAAAAGACTGAGTCCACATACGTACAACATGAGCTTCTATCTAAAAGGAACAACACATCCAAACTGACACAGAGAGTAGTGTCAATACGTGTCTTAAAACATCTGGATTTCTGTAGAAACAGTAATGGGCACAAAAGGAATAATTCAGCCTTGCAGGCTTGACCTCATTTAGCATGCATGTCCTTTCAAATTCACAGTCCAGAAGTTGTACATTAACACTATAGCTATAAGTGAATGAACGCTTGCAGTTATTACAACAGAAAATGGAAATTTCCTTCCTCGTTCTTATTACATTTAATCCATCTCATATTTATTTTAATGCTGCTTTTCTTATATGTTGATATTTCATTCCCTGGAATGAAATCCACAGGATTTTAACACAATAAAAGGAGGTTCTGTATATTTTTACATTATTCTAGGAATAATTTGTGATTTGAAGGGCAGTTCTGAAATCAGTTTCTGCAATGTGAGTGAATTTGCATACTACACAGTACGACTAAGAAGGTTAGTATTCTAGATTGCACATTTTTAATGTGGATTACTGAAAGTCACATACAGCTAAGTATCTAGGAGGAAAAACAACTTTAACAGAAATGAAAAACAGAACGTATCTGTTTAGGTGTGATTGTAAGTGAAAAAGGAAAGCATGTAGTAACTGCAAGAAACTGGATTATCCTGACCTAACAAAAAAGTATTCAAAAGAATACTTTGAAATATGTCAGCCACAAAATGCAGTAAGGATAAAAAAATTGGGTCAGGTTCTCTCTCTATTCATACTCATCACCATAGTGTGATTTCTAGGTCCTTACAAATTCTAGTATCTACAACTGATTTTTTTTCTTTTGTCCTCTCTAGCACTACTCCTTTATGTTTAGCAAAACTTGCGACCTGTTTATAATTTTAAGAGCACAGAGATTGCCATGAATTGGCTATTTATTAATTTATGAGACTCCACCTATCACTGCTACAGTGTAAAGTCCCTTTGATTTGATCTACAAAGATAAAGGCAAATACCATGCAACTGTTCCCAGGTATATTGCTAAGTTATTTAACATCATAGAAACTGCAATTGCAAGTGCAAATCCGTATTATCCACAACAGATTTTTTTTTTCTCTCACTAGCAACAATACTTTCAATGTGATGACAAAAATTTATGCCCATGTGTATCATGTGTGATCCTTCTCATTTGATTTCAGATGCCTCCAGTGCAGACAACTACATTTGAGCTAGTTATTTTAGACCCTGCAGAATCAACGGAGAGAAACAGGCATCTCAGCTCCCTTCTAGCATAGGTGACTGGAATTGAGCCTTTTTTTGGGGGGGAAGGAGGGGGGAGCAAATGTTGGAAATTGATGTTAAAGTCAACCTAATGTGTTTGACAAGTTCCAGCTGTCATTCTGAAAAAACAATATTCACGGTAAGATACTTTTTCCTCTTTAGTCGATACCTCAAGTACAGACCTCTATAGAAAACCAGAAAGCTCTTACATGTGATAGAGTGAAAGTATAGACATGAAGAATGTGCCAGTATCACTTGATCTTCCACTTGTTATACACTCAGGAAGCTCTTCATAAAGCTCAGCAAGTTCAGATATAAAAAATTCAGAGTGAGTTGATCTCACATTAAATTGGGGTTGGGGTGCCTAAATGAAGACCATAGTCACTTCAGACTGCCCCTGCACCAATGAAGGAAGAGAGGCATTCCAGAGAGCAGGTCAGCTTTCAGTGGTCTGCACCACCTCTGAGGCACAGGCTCTGCCCACCAACTAGCTGGTGAACCCTATGGCGTCAGCACTTAATTTTCATTTTCTGTTCAAAAGCGTCTGAACGTGTGTCACAGACAGTTGCAGTGCCTTTTTCATAGCATATAACAGAGCATAATGTGTTATGACAGTAATGTCTGAGGTCCGTGTAGGGTGAAGACAGCCAAACTCACTGCAGTCTCACCCAAATGGCCTTTAAGGATTAGTTTCTGTGATGAACATTTTCAGAGAGCACAACACGGCACAAGTCAAAATGTTACCAGAGAAAATACTAATGGTCAGGCAACATGGGTAAATAATAGTTTCAATCTTCCTCCCAGGCTATGCATTATTTATCAGTACAGATGCAGCTCAAACTAAAGCTAGGGAGGATGAATATGACCCTAAGATCATGGTATTTCCACCCTGGGTGAGAGTATCCAGGTGCTGAAGGCATGGCCATGGTGTGATGTCACATCTCTGTGACCACGTGTGTGTGTGTGTCTGAGCTGCACCTCTCCCTTACTGAGAACTGTCAACATAAATCTACCCTTGTGCTCTCTAGATGGATTAGCTTCTTTTTGTTCGAAAGCCTGCAGATTTCTCATTTTATTCAATTGCTACAGTTTTGTTTCCAAAGAGCTGAGAGCTGGTGCATTAGCAGAGAGCTGAGAGCTGGTGCATTTGCAAGCAGCAGAGACTTTTCTTGGTGGGGACAACAGACATCTAGAAGGACCTGCCACATCCGGATCAAAAAGGATGTTTATGACAGCAGCTAATATAAACATTTGCCTATCTGTTTCCCCCACTTCTAAAATCTCTCTAGAGAAAGGCTTGCCTACACCACATTTTGTGGGATACTTGCTCCCCTGGGCGGGGGGGGGTAAGACATATTTCACACTCCTTACAAGAAATACAATCTTATGAAAACAATGACACTAAAGCCAAGCAGACTCAGGGTAAAACATTACTAAGGATTATTACAAATCTGCTGAGAGATAGTCACATTATGCAATATACCTTGACTAAGGACAACATATGTATGCTTAGTTACTGATAAAATGAAAATACAAGAACTCTTTTATATCCTGATTCAAAAAGTGAAGATACTTAACATATATCTGTTCAAAAGCTTCTGCTGTCCAAAAGTTCCCAGCACTGAATGTCTGGAGTATATGTGAACCAAGAGTTGGATGGGAAAGACTTAAAAAAAATGTATAGAACAGAAATAAAGTCAAAGCAGAGAATTGCCGGTACTTGGGTTAATTTCTAAATATATATTCACTTATAGATTAATTCCCACTTCTGAGATTTTGCTGGTCACCTACAAGAGTAAGGAAACATTTTCCTTTTTACTTTGATTCATAACTGTCTTCTGAATTATTACTTAGCACCTTAAATTTGAATATTTATATTGGATAAACCAGATCTCTATTACTTTTAAGCTGAGATAGATGCTAAACTTCAAAATTTTATTTTCTTCAGATGGATGCCACTTTGAGGGATGGAAGAAATACTTTAAATGAAATATTAGTCATACCTTCCATCACTGTAACTTCAATGCACCTTAGCATTTATTCCCAGTTTAAGTTCTGCTGAATTTCAGAGTTCAGTTCAGAAATTCTATAGTAACTTACAGATCTAATTTGTGGATCACTCATATTTTATACTAGAATTGTTGCTGTCTACTGTCTTGAGAGAAGTTTGTATATTAATTAAATACTACATTTTCAGTCTGCACTGTACAGAACTCATGCAACAAATTTGCAAACAAATCCTTATGAAGTAGAATACGGTTCTGATGCATTTACTTGATTATAAATATCCAGTATGATTTACACTATACTACGGACAAACTATGTCAACCTTTTAATTAAATACATTTTAACATTAGTTATACAAAGCACTTGAAGTGGCAAGACTAGCCTACTGCTTCTCTTCCCTGAACTTAAAGTAGCCCATTTGATTTACACTAAAACAGATGTGGTTAATAATTACATCTTGGGATGAATGTCAGTATCTATTCTAATAAAAAAGATTGCGAAAACAGAAGTTATGACAGACCTGTAATCATAGCTGCCTTTTAATTATAAGCACTGGAAGTAGCTCAAAAGCACTGTGACTTAGGCTATGGTTTCACAAGTCTTTGGCTGCAGTACCAGACAGACACACAACTGTTTGCACAGCTGCTCCATGAAGCAGATCAGGGAAAGTATCCAATTTAAATATAATACAGAAGGAAAAATTATCCAGCGTTAGTTTCCCACTCTAGTTCACAAAGCAGCCACAAAAATGGTTGGGCTACTACAAAGCAGAGAGGACACAGCACATGCTGTCAAAGAGGCAGCAGTACGAAGCAAGGAATAGGAATACCTTAAAGTTCATATTGATGCTAAAAATAAGTAAATAGAAAATTAAAAAGACCTTTATGAATACCCATGATCAAAACTCGTACTTAACTGAAAAACTGCCAGTCAAAGCTACCCCATCCTGTTTCAACAGAATACTATTCCTCAGCATAAATGTTTCTGATGCGAATCAATGAAAATGAAGTGGAGCAAGTCAAACAAGACAAAACTAACTACTTTTGTTAAAAGACATCTCCAATACTCAACTGGCTCACAAGCCTTTGAATGTACTTTATCATTCCAGTACCACAGATACTTACAAGGTAAGGAGGTATTGCATGCAAGCATAGAAACTGAAAATAAAAGCCATGCTCACAAAAGGATGAAACTCATACTGACTTGATGTAGGAATCTATGTTAAGTAAGTCAGGATTGTAGGGCACCCCACAAAGCCAACAGAGAGAAGCAGATTCCTAACTGGATCAGTTGAACCTCTATTTGCACAAGGAGTCTGAACATAGATGTTAGAACCCAAAATATTTAAAGACAGTGAATATGCCTCTTAATACTCAAATTCACAATGGCAACCCAATTCCTACTGAAATCAATGGGACTTGATACCTCAATTCATGTTGTCTAACTTCAGGTACCAATTGAGGCACTGAGACAGGAGATGAAGAAGCAGGCTAATCTTCCTCTGCAAGTACCTTTCTCTCACTGGTGACTACAAAGGGGCCTAGGAAAGCTAGGCTCCTAACTTAGATATCCCAGTTAAGTGGAAGGAAGCTGGGTTTTGACACCTTTGTGGATTTAGTCCAGGCACTCCATTTAAGTACAGACAGTAAGGAGTCTCGTGGCCCTAGGCTCTTTCTGTTGTTAATGGAGAAAGATATCTCCAGGAGTCTGATTTTGGTGCACTGCATTATCCTTTCTCTCCGCACACTACAGTGGGAGTTGAAGTGCCTAATTTAGGACAGAATTACTTTCAGCAAATTTTCTACAACTTATAATTACTACGTGTGAGTGGACAACAGTAAGAAATAGGTACCTTTCAATGGCAAATTCAGATGACTGGTCTCAGAAAAGCTTTTCAGCACATCCTCAACAGATGAATTAATTATCTCAGTGGTTCCACCACTCAGCTGTCTTGAGTGACTCAATGACAAATCATCATGCTATCAAACTAATTTCAGTGAGGTATACCCTCCACTTACCACCTCTCAGCTGAAAAAAATATAAATCCTGGACTTCAAAGTCTTCACACATTCAATGTATGAACAGGAGTGTGGGACAAATACCTATCCTTTCTATGAGAATTTATAAAAAGGAAAAAAATATATAACCTGAACACAACCGTGTATGTTGCAGAAACTCCTGCTTTTTCTATACCAGAAGAGATAACATAAATTGAAATTTGCTGGACAACTGTGCTTGTAGGTTCAGAGCTACAGTAGGAAAAACTGTTTAGCTATAAAATGTTCCTCAAACTACTTTTCCTTCAGACTGATACTGCAGACATTCAACGCAAACAGTTTTAACTTTTGAAGCAAATGTAACCACAATGGGGTTTTTTATCCTTCTCCAAAGAGAAGTATTAGAGAAACTATATTTATAAACCATTACAGGCCATCTTTCATGGTTATTCTTAAGAGAGCTTTAAGTGAAAAATTTATAAAGAACACAGAGCATGGGGTTTCACTTTCATGTATTTATAAGTGTGAAGGAAAGGGTCAAAGGCAAGAGTGGAATTTCTCACAATACTTTCCTTGTGAATAACAGCTGAGAAGTCCGGAAAGCAAACTAATTGCTTAACTTTCACTTATCAACAAAGCCATCTTTTGAAAGTGCAGTTAAAATCTCGGTCGTCTGTTATGTTTGATCAAGCTAGTTTTGACTGAAATGCTCTCACTGTCTAAAAAGAGAGCTCTTTATTTTCTTTAAAGAGTTTCAGAGGCACCTAAGAAAATGCTGTTTCTTTTGACTTCTAAACCTTTTTGGGAGAGGATGCAGGAAAATGCAACCACAAGTACTGCCATCAGAACAATCAAAATGATGAAACAAAATGGTGTCTAGTTAGGAAAAAAGTACATTGAAACAACGAATGTACATCTATTACGTTATTTTGAGTTTCTGATACCTTAACACTAAACATTAAGAGCGTGTGATTCTATCACTACATACGGCATATCAAACAGAATTCATGTTTCAAGTCTTGATCCACATCAAGGCATTGTCCAACACTGCCCTTGACAGGATTTGAATCTGGCTTCTTGGTATTTTAATGAGCAACAATATCTGGAAACAGAAAAGGAAAATTTCCAAAAAATACCTGACTAGGTATTAGCACATCTGTGCAATTCTACCTCTGACAACAAATCTCTCTTTGCAGGAATCAAGATACTTTCTAGTAATTATGGGCCTTTGACTGCTGGCCTCTTAACATGGCAAAACAACTGTGTAACTTCAGCAAAGGGCCCAAAAGAATGCCACTATATGATATATTTAATTCTTCTTACTTGGGAAGCCAGATTCCCGCATGCATTCCAGTAAACTATAGACATATACTAAGCTTTTCATGCCTGCTGAGTAAAGAAGAGCTCATTCTCCCAGTCTCATTGCATTCAGCTAGTTCCTAAATAGCAGTGTTAAAAATGCTGTTGTCCATCAGTTCCACTGCCATCAACACTACTGTCAATAAAATCTGCTTAAAAGCAATTTGAATGGGATTCAGCTACCTAACCATAAACATACAGTGCCACTGCAAGAGCCCCAGAGTACCTGTGATAGCCAGGAAGACATGGCACAGGATCCACAGGAGGCCTGCACTTCTCCAGAAGAGCCCCTGAAACCAGGTAAGAGGTTCCAGGTCACCAAATATAGTATCAGATGTTTGCGCTTAGGAAACTAAATCACAAAACCTGCTTAATTTGTCTAATACACAGGAACAGAACAGCTATGCTTTTAATAATACTGATTTTTATCTCAGAGTCAAATGAAAGTATTAACTAAAAATAACCAAAATAAAAATAGATATAGAAAATAAAGTTATCAGACAGGAAATGTCTGTTGCTTGAGCAACATGTCTCTTGCATAAGCAAGAGAATGAAGTATTCAACTTAAAGAAGTATGATTGATATAAAAAAAATGAAAGTAAGTAAAAAAGAACCAGTACTCCTCACGCTCTGCAAGCTGGCTATGAACTGTTATCTCTTCCTGACTGGATACGTCTTTGTTCCTCCCCATTTTTTCTCCTGAGGAACTCAGCACATCTATCAAAGCTGTTGTCAATGATTCTCTCTAACCTGAGAGTGATTACCACCAGTGTTTCCTTGGCAATAAAACGGGGTTTATCTTTACAATAGATTTATTTACTGAAATTAGTGTAAAGATGATGCAGACAGACCATAATCTCTTCTTAAAAAAACCCTTATCCCTAGAAACAAAGGAAAATTACTAAAACAAAAGGTCTGTACACACACTGCAGCATTCTCCTGAGGTTAGATATGCTGAAGCTTCCAAGGACAGTATTTGGGAATGAAGTTTAATCTTCTTCCCAACACATTTCTCCCTCCAGCTTAGCAACAAGCTTTTCAATCCCTTTTTAGCTCATTGTTCAAGCTGCCCTATTTGCAGAGCCCTGGCCTTGTCCTTAGCCAAGGCAGTTGTCTGTGGCCTCCTCAGGTAAGGAAGAGTATAATACCTGTGCTGTACATAGACATAAAAAAAGCAGCAATAGAATAGATCTGGATCTCCATGTTGTTAAAATATCTAACACCTAAACCATTGTCTGTTTTCTTGAAGATGAATTAAAACCAACAGAACTGGATTGACTCTTCGCACACATCAGTAAGAGGAAAAGCAATAAAATGACTAAGGTACACATAAGTATTTAATAATAATAAATTTTAATAACTTTTCCAAATCCTAAATTAAGGATAAGTGCTCTGTTCCCCTCAAAGACAACTTACAGTTCCTACGACTATCACCACCTCCTTCTCATACATTAACCTTCCCTGTCATATTTCTACCTGCCCATAGGCCTAACAGGCCTGTCCTTAACACCTTTTATATAATAAACCACTGTTAGAGCTGTGTTCTCCCAAAATGATGGCTGCTATGGGTCTCTGTCCTGTGGTTTCTGAAACTTATGATACTTAGATTCTCCCACGAATTTCCTTTTACAAAATTCCTTTGTTTTATACTGAGCTAAGCCCAGCCCATACTTAGTCGTAGGTCTGTTCTGAAGAGCTAGCACCTGGACCAGGGATATGCTGCTCTGCCACTCAAAAGGCAATCCAATAGGATAACTTGAGTCTTCTAGCACTACTACTATCAATTTCTGACTCTTTTTTAATGAAGACAAGAACTTCAGTTATCATCAACATTCCTCCTAATGCAGCCCAGGAGGCTGCTGGTGGTGTTTGCCACAAAGGCTCATTGTTGGCTCATGTTCAACTTGGTGTCCACCAGGACCCCTAGGTCCTTTTCTGCAAGGCTGATTTCCAGCTGGTCAGCCCCCAGCATGCACTGGTGCATGGAATAACTCCTCCTCAGGTGCAGGACTTGGCATTTACCTCTGTTGAACTTCACGACGTTCCCATCAGCCCATTTCTCCAGCCTGTCCAGGTCCCTCTGGATGGCTGCAAAACCCTCTGGTCTATCAGCCACTCCTCCCAGTTTTGTGTCATCAGCAAAATTGATAAGGGTAAACTCTGCACCATCATCCAGATCATTAATGAAGATGTTGAGCGCACTGGACCCAGTACTGACTCCTGCGGTACACTGCTGGTTACTGGCCTCCAACCAGACTTCATGCCACTGATCACCGCCCTCTGGGCCCGGCTGTTCAACCAGTTTTCAATCCATCTCGCTGCCTGCTCATCAGCCCATACTTATCAGCTTCTCTGTATTCTTCCCAGGTTACATCCTTGCTTCCACCCTCTGTATACATCCTTGGTGTGTTTGAATTTTACCAGAAACTCCCTGTTCATCCACATAGGTCTCCTGGCACTGTTGCCTGACTTCCTGCTTCTTGGGATGAACTGCTCCTGAGCTGGGAGGAGGTGATCCTTGAATATCAACCAGCTTTCTTGGGCTGGCTTGCTTTCTTCCCTCCAGGGCCTTATCCCTTCACGTAACTCTACTTTTATTACAAGATACTATCCTAACTTGTGAAAAGGAAAAGATTTTAAATCAATATCCTGGCCACTAGCAGTTATTAAATGCCCCAAGATTCGGTGCAAAAGTAGTTTTGTGAAAACTACTTACCTCACCACATTCCTGCTGGAATAGACATCCTTCTCATTAGATAATTCTCATTCTCCATTTAAATATAATGTATTTTTTTCTTTATTATTTGAGTAGCAATCACTTTACCCAAAGAGATTATTACATTTCCATATTGCACAAAATCTATTATTGTGAAAGGGTCACTGTAAAACACATGAACTGCTTAACCTGCGTTAAAGCTATCTCTGAAGTATGAGAAGATGTCTTAAATGGCCTTCTACCATCTTACCATCATGACATAATACACATGAACATAAAGGCAGATATCATCAGTCTTCAAGATGTTTTGATGAACTAAAATGAGGAATCTTTAAGAATTTGATCTCCAGAAATGCTAAATAATCTCACTTCCAAAAATAGTAATAAGGATGGCCAATT
Organism: Fregata magnificens; assembly: GCA_013389945.1. Classification (NCBI taxonomy): domain Eukaryota; kingdom Metazoa; phylum Chordata; class Aves; order Suliformes; family Fregatidae; genus Fregata; species Fregata magnificens. Next base: position 11,817 of record WAAD01009147.1, read on the forward strand.
CCTTGCTGGATGGGGCTAACTCTACTCAAGATCACATAGGCTACGTACATTAGCAAGCTCTCTGGTATAATAGGAATGGATCTACAGAGTGAAACCGTTGGTGCAGATGATCCAGTGTTCACACTACTTAAATTTTGGAGGACTTTATTTCAGGCAAATTCTAGTTCCACAGATGCCATGCCCACTAGTAGCTGGAGAAAATTAGATGTAATCCTGAAAGGCATCTTGCAGTTTAGATTCATCTGTAAGGAGTCGAGATTGTAAACTGTGCAGCTGCCGAGTGATGCAAACCAAAGCTGAGTCCGTGAGGACAGCTGGGAGAATCCCTTCAAAACAGCTGTCTTAATTCAACCTACATTGCTAATGTAAATGCACCCACACGAGACTACAGAGAAGACTTTCTGAGTTCCCCTCTCCTCTATTCTAGCAATCCAGCTTTACTTCCTTCTCTTCTCTCTAAGCAGAAATACATCCAAGAACAGACATACCTATTCAGTTTAGGCACCCACATACTGAGGCAGTGTTGAAAAGTAGTTGGTCTGTATCACTGTCCAGAATCCAGCTACACTTTTAGTTGCTTAACTCAAAGTCTAGGTAGGCCTTACACAGATTGTATTCCCTCAGACTGCCTAAATGACTTCTTAGTTCATGTAGGAAATCTATGGTATTACTTAAGGATTGAACACTGTGGTCCAGACTAGCGCTGTATTGAAAGACAACTATTGTTCTGATATGATATAATTTTAAAAGAATAATTATCAGGTTTCCAGTCAAACTACTTAAAACTTACTAAAAAAACCCTGGTGCTGTATTAAGCTTATAATAAATAAATAGATAGATAAACAGATGAAACCACTAATGTACATACACTGATAGATACAAATCCAAACATTAAGCTGGATTCAGTCTGGAAATGCATGAATTCTCTTCTTTAAGTGTGGAAAGAGCCAAATGGGGCTCCTCCTTGGGGTTATCAAACAGTGTGGGAGTAAACACCTTCCACTACTCCTGTGAAAGCTCAGCCAGCCACCCTCTGGCCTGGGATGTAAGATTCTCAGGGCAGGAAGGAGAGCAGGCAGAAGAAACCAAGCTCTAGCTTAATCATCAAAAACTCAGGTAAGGGCAGAAAGACCTACCGGTTTAGTCCCTACTTCCAAGACACAGAACAAGGATGCCATGTCAGTGTTGGAAGCATTCTGGTTTCTACTGTTGTTTTGAATCCACTGGCTGTTTAAAATAAAATACATAAATAGTACAGACAACAGAGTCCAAGTCCCTCTACTGTCCATTTCTAGGTAGGCACCTTTTCCCTCCCTGAATGGAAAGGGACAAAATATGTGTTTGCATAAAAGTAGCATAATTAAAGCCTCAGGGAAGATTTTTACCGTTGTGCTCTCACCAGGTAAATACTTAGAAGCAGCTGCTACATCTAATTTTTGAAAACTTATCAAAGCCACAAGACAAAAAAGTAAATCACAAGTAAAAATGCTAGTCCTTTCACTTAATGCATTTCTCAAAGGTCCTGAGAGGCATAACTTTATGAGCTTAATAACAACAACTAGATTAGGACAGGCCTTGGTCTTCACAGGGCAACTAGATACCAGCGTTGGAAATAGATCTGGGAGTGGACAAAGCAAAACACTCTTACAAAAACTCCTGGAGTAGAACTTATCTGAGACAGTACTGAGTACAAGAATTTCCTCTTTGGATTAATTTTCATATATCTGAAGTTCACTATCTAATATGGTACTGTTCTTACAGTTCTGGTGACCTAATGACGTAGATAAGATCAGGATTTGTAGATAGAGGTAATACCTTTCTAAGACCTCCAAAAACATAGTTGAAAGTTTATCGACTCAATACAGATCATAAGTGAAATGTTCTCTATCTACAAACCTTTGCCTAACTTATGTTACATAATAAAAGCCAGCAAAAATTAGGATTTTAATACTTGATATGATGCAAAAGTCATATTTTGTCATCCTAGCATTTGTTTACCTCCTTCAGCTAGGCATGTTCTCAATCCTATACACTTACCATAGTAACAGAGTCATGATTCACAAAACACAAAGTGGAAAGTGAAAACAAAGAACAGATTAAAATAATATTCACTGAAGAATCACATATAAAAAAATAACCTGGTTTCACTTAATACGTAGGTAACTTATAAGGCATGTTAAGTTTTAGTCTGCTAAAGAAAGGAGGCAAAATATTATTTCATGTAGGTTAAAGACTCATTTAACAAGTAATAATAAGTCATGGCAGCTTGCTTCCAAAGTTATCCTTTCCCTGTAGTACACTACAGATTTCATTTGATAACCTGAAGAGGACTCTGGCGGTGGGTTTCTTTTTCTTCATGGTGAAATAACAGCATTGCAAGATTTCAAGATGCTGAAAGTATCTTAACTTGGTAAGAAACAAAGTAGTTGTCATATACAACCTTTTTCCATTTGTGACCAAAAAATAAAATGTTGGCCAAAATCTTTAAAGTCCAGTTTTGTTTTAAAACTTGATGGTTTGAATTTCCATTGATGGATCTCAGGCTCTAAACACGACTTTCTTAGAAGCTGGCACCAGATTCAATTAGAGAGTATGAATCATGGTGAAGAGTGCAAAGAGATTTGGGAGAAATTTTGGACATTATCTGTTTTTAAAAAAAGCCTTAATAAATAATTATACAAATACTGACAGCACAGAGCAATAATGTCAGTGGTGTACAGGTCTGTGATGTTGAAAAAAATAAGTGAAAGTGACTTCAAGACTTAAATCATAGAATCATAAAATCATAGAATCATTAAGGTTGGAAAAGACCACTAAGATCATCAAGTCCAACCATCAACTAACACCACCATGACTCCTAAACTAGGCCCTGGAGTGCCACGTCTACACCTTTTTTGAACGCCTCCAGGGTTGACGACTCCACCACCTCTCTGGGCAGCCTGTTCCAATGCTTAACCACTCTTTCGGTAAAGAAATTCTTCCTGATGTCCAATCTAAACCTCCCCTGACGCAACTTGAGGCCATTCCCTCTCGTCCTATTGCTAGTTTCTTGGGAGAAGAGTCCAACACCCGCTTCCCTACAACCTCCCTTCAGGTAGTTGTAGAGAGTGAGAAGGTCTCCCCTCAGCCTCCTCTTCTCCAAGCTAAACAGCCCCAGTTCTCTCAGCTGCTCCTCATAAGACTTGTTTTCTAGACAATGAAACATGACTTCATACCCCTAAGCCTAGCAATCCAGAAAGGATTCACTAAGGATACAAAAATGCATGGGTCCTAAGGTCCTTAAAAAATGTATAAAGCATGTGAAGAGAATTCAAAGCAACTGTAAACACTTTATGTGATATTTTTACTTGAGAAGAATTTCACGATATACATACCACACTAAATCCCATTTAGTTGTAAAACTGCTTAGAGACCTTGAATAACTCCGTGGTCTTCCACGAACTCTGTGCATGAGGAAGAAAACGGGGCGGGGGGGGCATGTGTGTGGGGTAGACTGTATTTAGTTTTCTGATTAAATTGACATTATTCATCTTTCAAGGAACCATTCTAGTGCCAGACTGTACTAGGACGAATGCCTCCATCCATTCACACTCACCATTTTTAAGATTAGAGTAGGAACATAGAATCTGACTGCTGTAACACACCCTGGGCCTGCAAAATATTTCTTTACAAAATAGGGCAGTGGCTGTCATTTGATTGCAGCACATCTTCAAAAGCCAATGCTAAACCTAAAGAACTTGAGATGGGGTTGATACTCTATCATCCCCATAGATAGCCTGTTCCAGTGGCAAATCACCCTGACTGTTACAATTTATGGCTTATTTCTCATCTGAGTCCCTCCAGCTGAGCTCCCAGGCATTGGCTGCTGTTATGGCTTCAGTTATTAAAGGTCTCTTTAGTACCCAGATTATTGTAGCTACTGATAAGCTATAAAAATAAAATCCCAGAATAAAATCTCTCATTCTTCCCCAAGAAAGGATAAATGACAACTATAACTTTCCTGACAGATGACGTTGAGGGATTTTTCCATTTAGAAGTTAGAGAGCTTCAATGACAAGGGATTCCAAAGCCTATGTCAGTAGTCTACTGCACATGGTATCCAAAATGCAGGAAAACATGGATTTATGTAACAACATACAATGGTTCATGCTTTGTTATCTGTTCCTTTTCTAACAGTTCCTAATATGCTATTTACTTTTTTAACTGCTACAGAGGATCAAGCTGCATTTTTCACAGAGTTAGCTATCACAATCACAAGATCCTATTACTGGCCAACTCAGAGACTATCATTTTATACAAGAAACAAGATTTGTTTTCCCCATATATATCACTTGACAAATAATTTTACTGGATTTTGTTTGCCATTTTAATTCCTGCTTAGCAAGTCTTTGTAAAGCCTTTCTGGAACTTTTTGTATTTGGCTCTCTTCTGTATTACCCTGTATAACCTATGATCATGAGCATGGCTTTATTTTTTGTTCGTTCTTCCAGATTTTTTTTTACTCTATGTTGAACAGCACACACCCTTGAAGAACGCTTTGGTGACCTCCCTCCACTGTAAGAATCAACCATTTCTCCCCATACTTTGCTGTTAACTTGTCCTTTCTTCCCCCCCACCGCGCCCCGTTACTCAGTCATACAAGGATTTTCTCTGTTACCTTTTACCTTGTTTATCTTGTCTACAAAATACCTTTGTTGATGGACTGTGTCAAAAGTTTCCTGGGAGACTAATCAGAGTATAGCTACGTATACAAGGCCGAGCAAGTTAGCTCCCTGGTTCATTCCCATCTACCCTATTCATCTGCATTGTCTAAATACCAGTTTGCTCCTAAGATTTATGTGAGCCAACTTGTACCCACTTAAACAAAACTGCAGTTCACTCCAGGGACCTGGGACTAGAAAGCAGTATAGATGAGTTTGGCTCCCTCCAGCCTATACAGTTCACCATCACTGTTCCAGCAGCCTTTGCCACTCAAGCACCACCATTTGCCCTCCACCCAAGGTGGTGTACATTTGATGCCATGCTCTAAAAACACTACTGTGATGGGTTAGCATCATTATTTCAGACATCCTCAAGCAAAAAAGAAAACCTGTGAAAATAATCACAAGTTGCGGAGCATAAGGGCAGCAAATGGTACAGCTCAATGCTATGCACATGGATGTGGTTAGTCTACTGTGGAAGCACTGGACTAGATGCTGCTTATGCCTAGATATTGCACATGCACCTCAACCAAGCTGGGTACCTCCTCGTAGCCTGAGATCACCCTGCTTAGAAGATCATAGAATCATTTAGGTTGGAAAAGACCTTTAAGATCATCGAGTCCAACCATTAACCTAGCACTGGCAAGTCCACCACTAAACCATGTCCCTAAGCACCACATCTACAAGTCTTTTAAATACCTCCGGGGGTGGTGACTCAACCACTTCCCTGGGCAGCTTGTTCCAGTGCTTGACAACCCTCGTGGTGAAGGAATTTTTCCTGATATCCAAACTAAACCTCCCCTGGCGCAACTTGAGCTTGTGGGATTTAAGTGTCCCACCTCCTCCCCACAGCTTTGAGACAACCCCCCGAAAGCTGGTGTCCCCTTAGGAGGCCTGGGGGGCTGCCAGGGAATGGGCAGCGCTGGGAGCACGGTCCGTTACACCTGCCTCCCCCCAGCCTTGTCCGCCGGAGCAGGCCGGTGCCCCCGCTTTGCCACCAGCTGCCTGCCACCGCTTTGTGCATTTACCAGTGTAGATTTACTTAATAGCTCACATTGACTGGATTCATATGCTGAGTCCTTCAGATAACTGAGTATTTACTCTGTGAAAGTGGATACAAAGGGACAGCAAAAGAATGCCACTAACATTGCATGTCCATATTAAATACATAGGGATGACTTCTGAAGTTTAATCTAATCTAGATGTAGCGCTGTAGAGCAAAATAGCACGTTTTTCCCCAGAATTTGTATGAACTCTAAAGTTTCGAGTCAGGGTAACCACTTTTACTTTTTCCTACATTATTATGGGAACAGAAACAGGTTAGCTTTTTTTGAGAAACTACTTACACTTTAATTAAACTTGACATGCTCTATTTAGAATGTTTTTCTTGCTTCATTTTGCTAGAACATCAGCTAGACTTTTCTTGGTCTTAAGAATTTTTATTGTAATTTTTCAGGAAAATGTTGTAACGCTGTTCACACACTGTATGAGATTCTACATTTTTAAACGATAAGTAAAAAAACTATCACTTGTTCTGAATTCTCAACGTACACAGTGAGAAGATGCAATGGTTGTCCTTCTTTCACTATTCCAGTAGATACTTGCATGTAAATGGCCCAAGTTAGGGAACTACTGCTTAGAGCTTCTAGAGGTAATGCGTTTCACTGAAATTTAGAGCTAGATAATGCAGAGAAGAGAGGAATCATAGTCCCTACAACACAATCAGATTTTCTTTTCTTCAGGTTACATAAATAGTAGTGTCTTCATTTGAAGAGTGGAAAATAAACTTTCCGGATTCATTACAACAACCAGCTGATTAATTGGATACACTGATTTCTTAATATTGTCTTTGACTTCCCCCTTCTTTTCCGATACTTCGAGTGATTTTAGGTTGTAATCTCTTCAAGAAAGGACTTTGGTTGTGGTTGTACACTGCACAGATGAGGGAACTGAGGATGTAAAGTTCTATAGAAAAGAAGAAATGAAAAAGACCACACCTATTTCCCCGTTTCTTCTCTTCTCTTTCTTCCTAACACCCTAATTCTATACTTCTCTCATTACTTCTCTAAGGTTTGGCTTTTTAGGATTTATTCATTTCTGGTTTGTTTATTTGTTTTTTTTAATCCATTCCCCAGTTGATTGTCTTGATCAGTACACAGACATAAGCTGATGCTTTGATATTTTTTAAAGATCTTTAATTGACATGGATATTTTTAATTATTTATGTCACTAGTATAAGTGCTCTTGATTGTTTTTATAAGACAAGCTGAGTTTTAAGAAGATATGCAGAAAGCTTGAGCCAGGGTGCATCTTCCCAAATCTGCTTGACAGTATGCTCCTGTTCCAGTTGCGTTAGGTACCATAGCAACTACAGTGAGGGAAGCTAAGTATCAAAGAACTATTTCAGCTAGGGATGCAAATCTGTAGTTAGAAGCAAGAACAAACCTACAATCATGATTTTTTTTCACCCTACTACCTTGTCTGTTCTGTATCTAATTCAAAAAGTGTGATGTTCTTGAAGAACAGCAATTCGAATTGCAATTTTTTTTTTTCCTTTTCCCCCTCAGACTCCAGTGACTGTTCTGTAATGGTGACATTGTCTAAGGCTTTAATATAACTTAGGTCCTTACTTTTAAAATATAAATATACACTATATACAGTTTATGTAAGTAAAAACTGTACACTGTTAATGCAGGTGTAGTCACTGGAGTTACTTAACTCCATTTAAAATAGACATATTTGATGATCTTATCTCCTTTGACCATTATGGAACCAAATGCCCCTACCTCACATGTAGACACTAATGTGGACATCTACAGTCTGAAAGAGTGAACTTGAACCTTTTGCCCAAAATATAGTGTCATTCGCTTTTCTCGAGGTTATGCAGAACATCCTCCATGGGATCAGCAGATATGACAGAGGACAAACAGGACCAGCACCTCTCTGTAGAGGTAGGCTGGGAGGACAGACAGGACAGCCTGACAGCTAAAACAGCACTAGACAGATGCCTGTTGTGCAGCCGAATCAAGCCCTGAATCTCATCCCAATTATTTACTATTAACACCTTTGCCCCTGGGAGGGTCACACTGCACTATATCACTAACCTTTTTTGTTCTTATGCAGTTACCTCCTCTTCTCCTCATGGTCCCCTTCTAACTTCGCACTATTTCACCTTCCACTTTCTTGGATATTTTGTCTCACAGTAACACAGCACAGAGAGGAAGCAAAATTAAAGTTCTTTAAACCAAAGGGGTCATTAATCTGTTTCACAGTAAGGACTAAGTGCAGTGAGTGCAAGAAGGGCTATATTTAAATCTTAAATTACAATAAATACTCAAGAAAACATTATCTTTAAAAGAAAACAGCAGGTTTATGATCACCAGGTGTAAAAGAAAGAAAAAAAGCCAGCTTAATGAACCATTAAATATAAAATGGAAATATTAAACGAAGAACTAAATCTTTCCCAAGGAGGTAATCCCTACAAAATTTCCTTAAATATTAGCTTCTACCTAATAACACAATAAAGGAAAAGCCCTTGCATAAAACAAATTACAGATTTTAATCCTCTGCTCTGAAGGAAACCCTTAAATTAGATGGCTATTTCAATTTATTTTTAAAACAACAAGAATAAGTCATGAAGAGTCAAGTCCCTCACGGGACTGATCAAAATTGAATTTGCAGTTTCCTCTACTATGCTGACAATCATTTACAATAAAATCAGAATGAGAAAGGGAAATGGTCTGTGGGGACCACTGAGCCAGATAATAGCTTCAGTATAACACAGTCACACAGCAGAAAGCAAATTAAAATGTAAATAGAATTTTAATATGGTTGAACTAGGCCTTACTTTGCTTACAGGATTCTTGCCCACAGCTTTTAAGTAACATATCAGGAATGACAAAACTGAATACTCATTGGTAATAATCAGATATTTTACATTACTAGCAATTTGTTTAAAATAACATGAGGTTAAAACTGTGTTAAGCAAAAGCAAGAAAACTAGCTTACAAACTACTTAAGTTTAAAACTACCATGACATAATGGGAACACAATGCAAAGCCATGCTATAACTTAAAATTTCTGGTCCCATTCTGTACATCTACAAACCTTGCAAATTATAACTACATTATCCCATCTTACAAATCACAAAGACCTTGTAGGTACAAGGTAAAGAACAAGGAATACTTCAAATATTTAATGATTTTTAGATATCTAACAATAAATATATTTATACATACATACTGCATTTTACACAAGCACAGAACAAAGACATGCTATACTCCAGTATAAAAACAACGCATTAAGAAATTTTCTCAGCCACGTAATAAGCCTGATTCTGCAGAACATCTATGCTATACTTTGCACAACTTTATCTCATTCAGAACAAGCAGCCAGCCCATGGCTGTCACAGTGGTGGTAGCGAAGGGGAACATCCATTGGAATTTAGATGCATCTCTCTTCATTCTTTAAGAGAAGTTAGTTAATTGGCTCCCATTCAGCACATAATTCCTTCTTTTTAAAGTCCTGGTGACGGTACAGGATCCATTGAAAAGCGCAACAACAAAATTGATGAGATATGGAAAACTGGAAGTATATCCAGTCCAGAGTTCATACATGCCTTGAAAAGACACTTGTTCTAACGTGATTCAGGCCTGGCAGGTGAAACTATGCCAGTGCAGACTATATTTATAGATTACACAAATAATTAAAAATACTCACTGGAGCAGCAACATGCAACGTTCCTTTGTTGCAGATGACTACCCTAACCACTGAACTACAGAGCTAATTTTTCACTTTGCTTCTGTCCCAATGAACATTAAGTAGCACCAGAACAGCTGCAACAGGGAAGTCTAAGAGTTATACACTGCAAAATAAATAACCCAGAAAACAGCCAACTCTCCTCAGTAATCTCCTGAATTTTTAGACACTACCCAAAAATCCTACATAAATGGCTACTGTACATGTGCTGAATGGCTATGCAGGTGATCTACAGAAAATCTGTAGCATGCTGTATTGTGGACTGCTTTGCATATGCATTTTAAATGCACTTACAGAGTGAATATAAAACGTTCTCTTCTGGAACTCCAGGATCAGCAGATCTCTATCATGGCACTCCCCTAGTCTGCACAGACCTACGTTCAAGGCCTTAATGCAAGCTGAGATTTGTAGATTTACTAAAAATTGACAATAGTTGTATCAATAGCTCTTTTAAGACTCAAAGTACAGTTACCTACGCCTGCTGATGACCTGTTTAATATTAGTAAAGGTTTGTTTCATTACCACTGTTAAAATCACTATGTCACCTACTTCATTACATGAGACGGACATACCTTTCTGCTTCATTCCAGAAAAAGAACAGAAAGAAAAGTAGATAATCACTTCCTATTTTGCACGTAAGCAAATTGCCACATGATAAGCAAAGGGGTGAACAGTAGGTTTCACATTCTGTGTACAGAATCTACTTGCACATTTCTACCTCTCCGGCAGGAGGGAAGTAGTTCACTCTGAGCAGTAAGCCAGCTTTCATTTACTTCAGGATAAAAGCAATCACCTCCAAGTAGTTGATAGGCTGGAAACTCAAATATTAGCTTATTGCTTAATAACCTGCTTGTGTTCCCAGACCCAAAGACTCACACCCTTGAGCTACATTAGACAGGGTGGTTGTAAGGTTTCAGAGAGTAGGGAACTTCTGAGGGCTGTTACTTTGGTGTGTATAATATACACATTGGGGCACAGCTTCAGACACCTCAGTGTAGGTAACTAAATATTTGAAATGTAAGTGTCCAAGCTTCCACTGCAGTCAAGGGTAACACTGGGCTGAGTTCAGTTGGCTAACCATAGGTTTCTAGTGACATCTGACATGCCTTAAGGTGTCTAGCAATAACTTCAGATTTTTTTCTCCACAGGAGCAAAGTCTCCTTCCAGGTTTTTGTTTGCTGTTCAGTTCTTTTTTTGCAGATTTCCTGGTTTAATTCTTGCTTTATTACTCATCATCTACTTTTTAAAGTACAGGTGTAGCTATTTACAGGAAGGAGTCAGTATTTGGTTTGTTAAATTTTGTAATAATGTGTTGTAATGTTTATTTGATTAATTCCAATTTGATGCAATTCTACCCTGCCTCACTTTTCCTATTTGCTGTTTAACAAGATGATTTTCTAATTAAAAATGTCACTTAAAATGCAACTAGATTTACCTGCTTTATATGTAAAAGCATCTATCTTTACAAATTCCACCTAAAACCATACAATTTTAGCCCACTTTTGCTGGCAAATAAAATTGTTTTTAACCCTCACAAAGCCTTTGAAAATGCAGTAGATGATTCCATTTCTCCTAAGCAGTATGCCAGGTTCACTGAGATGCAATTTGAAAAAAATGGGGCTGAAAATAAGACTTTTTATGTTATAAAAACTGCAAAATTCCTTGAATTTCTCATGTGGAATATGTAGTTCATAACAGTGTAATTACTAAGTATCTATTCAAGTGACAGTGTACAGATTTAGTTGCTATACACAACAGTTCCACTGTAAGAATAATAAATAATGAAATAATATTTCATCTACAAAGTTTTGAACAAATTCATGTTCTTTTAATACTGAAATATTCTAAATTTAAACCCATCTGCAAGCATCTTCATGGCTGAAGCAGTCCATCCTGTTATGTTATATCAGAGAACTGTGTTATCTTCATAGAAAGAAATTAGTGAACCCTTTTTTGTCAGATCATAGCACCCACAGATTAAGCTTAAAACTAGTTAAAACATTCAATTCCTTTAACCTTTCTTTGTAAATCATATTTTAAGCCTGTCATAGGGCTGAGAAAAGCCTGTTGAGCAGTTTAATTTATCCCCTGGCCCCAAAGCAGAATCAGTCATATCTGCAAAACATATGGCAGCTGTTGTCTTGTCCAACTTGTTTCTAAGACCTCTGGACATGTAAACCCCCCAAAAGTTTAATCAAAAGCATTTTAATGTTGTCATTGGAAAATATTTCCTCATATTGAGCCTACATTTCCTTTGCTACAGTATGAAACCATTGGGTTTTATCTACTACATGACATAGTGCAGATAAGTACTTTCTTCTAAGTAGTTATCACCTATGTTTTTGAAGGAATAGTGTAATTCTTCCCTCGGCTTCTCATTTTAAAGGAACTAGGGTTGTCCATTTTTTTAAGTTACAGGTTTAGATTTCAGAGCATATTTTTGCTCTCTTTTTTCCAATTGGTCCATGTCTGTCTTCAAGTAAACTACCCAAAACTGAATGCTGGCTCTCCTGTTTATCAGTGCAAAACAGAAAAGTTTCCGTTCACAAACCTTCTCTGCTGTATTTCTGTTTAAGAATCCTAAAATGATAGTTGCCTTTCTCACAACAGCATGAAACTTCGAACTTATGTCAGCTTTTGATTCATCACTGCTCCCAGAACTTTTCCTACAGAACAGATCCATTCCAAGTTATGCCCCATCCTGTTATGTCTTCCACTGTTTCTCCCCAATTAAATGTAGCACCTTGCATTTGTTCCTACTGAACAACATGTTTTTCAGATTTTGTCTCCAACTTGTCAAGATTATTTTGAGTTCTGTCTTTCAACAAGACCTGACTTGCTGACATTTTTTCATTTTCTTAACAGAGAGAATAAAAACACTAAGTGAAAACTTTTCCACATGTACTTAGAAATCTTGGAAATCTATGCTATCTTTGAAACAACACTAAATATTCATTCTAAACTGCCAACTTTACACTGGCTTCTTCTGTTGGAGTTCATTGTTCTTTCAAACTGCTACATTTTGCCAGCAAATCAGCTTCCCAAAATTCTCAGAATAAGCAGGAAGCAGGCATCCACAGCTCTGTGAAAATGAAAAATTTCTATAGCCACTGCTTCCAAGGGAATGATGCTTTAAATTTGTACTTCACAGGTTTTTTTCTAATATATGATCACTACATAAAGCATAAAAATTCTAAATTAGCATACGTCTACACTGATCACTGTGTTACACAGACATAAACCAAAATAGTAGTTAGCTGGGTACTAACAAAAATATGATTATGAAAAAATCTTAGTATTCATCGAGTATGTGAGTCTGAACAGTGTACCTACATCAGCTTAATTGTAACTCAGGTATTATTGCAACTAGGAGAATAATTAAGTGATGGTAAATAAACATAGGCTGAGACAACAATCCATGAGCACAAGTGCACATTAAAAAAGTACAATTTAAGAAAAGACTGATGTGGTGAAAACTGTTATTACAGAAGCCCATTAAATCCCTGTGTATATATACCCCAGGAATGCCTGTAGCACAGCATATGTGTTTCAAGTAAGTATCTAAAAGATAAGAATGAGATACAATGGAAGTAAATCCCCCTAGAATGATAAAAGACTTGCTTGCAATACAGAAATAAAACTCAGGATTAATAATGAAATTTTAAGTATTAATCTAAATCTCCAGATTTCTGCACTTAGAACAGCCCCTTAATGCTGTGTTTTATGTATATATAGACATACTGGGTCCAATTCTAAGTTATAGTAGCATACTGTTTATCCTGCTTTTGTATTATAAAGGAATCAAAATACGATGAATAGATGATTTCTGAAGTTAATAAGGTTTGTATAACAGCTTTGCTCCTTAGACCAACCAGTGGGCATAATCATTTTCCTGCGTTATTAAAATTCCCTACTTCCTCAGTCCACAGGGGAACAAGATCGTAGCTGTGGGGAAGGTCCGCAGAGCAACAGAGAACGAGGAGCGTAACTCTGGCGAACCAGAGACATTCTGAGACCATCATTCCTCAGTATAACAACAGAGTGACAACCAGGTCTCTTAGCCTGTCCACTTTTTTGACTTTTAATAGAATCATTCTGTTTAATTTAATTAATAGAAGTTGGGATTCACAGGTATTGGGATTTTAGCTTTTTTATATCACACTTAAAATATAAAGGATTATGGAGCCGAGAAAGAAGAAAACATTGGAACTTCAAAAGTAGTTCTTGACATTACAAATGATCTAGAGGGCAATGTATCATTTGAAACCATAAGTGAGATATGCCAGGGCAGATTTAGTTTTACAAGGATGAACAGATACTCCATTATTTCATATGGCTTACCATGTTACCAGAGAAAGCAGCTCAGAAGATTGCAACACATTTTCTAGTTCACACAATTTATTTTAGCTACTGCCAAATTTATCATATTTAAATGTAGTAATTGTACTGTGACCTCAAACAATATGATATAACAGTTTGACTTCACTTAATTCTGGTGTAGGATAAAGTGGACATTGATCTATTGCATAGTAATAATTTCACAGAATAACATGAAACTGTGTCAGGAAAACCTGATTCAATATACTCCAGAACTTACATCACAAAGGCATTAGAGTTTTCCTACATAGTAGTAAACGTGTCAGAAAATGCTGTATTGAAGAATGCAGTTTATTAGCTCTTGGCATACTTGCCAAGTCCACTGTTTTGGTGACAGGCTGCCACATTCATAAATGATTCACAGTTCCATATTTTTAAATCAGTTGTACAGTACTAGAGTTGCCAAATACAGTAACACAAAGAAAAGCCCGTTTGCTCTTAGACTCTACAGCCTAATTATTATCTCTAAATTTCCTATTCAACCACACCAGCTGCTATCTTGTTCTATGTCATACATTGCCACTTTTTAAAGGGTTATGAGCTCTCTGCATGGAAAATAGTGAAGTGACACAAGATCTGCTATTCTGTTGCACAGAGCTCCATCTCACTCCAAATCATCAGCTTCATAGATGACTACTCGATTCCTCTCCAAGTTTTTACAAACCGTAGGCATTTTTTTTCCCCCTATACAAAAATTGGCACTGCATTGTGACTATACAAGGGTTGACCCCGGTGGTGCTTGTTCCTCTTTTGTTTGGAGGTGAAGACAAGGGTCAGCGTGAACTCTGAGTAACATCCAAGAACTGTGCAAAAGGAGTGTGCATGTGTGTGTGTGTATAGGTCTACAGCATCTAAAATAAAGGTTAAAAAAGCATTTGTTTTTATGGTTACCACTAGAATGGAGATGTTATGGCAATCCCTGTACAGCACTCACAATCTTTTTCTCAGTTATTAATAATATAATAAATACTAAAAATGCAGAGATGTGCAAGAATGTTATCCTAACAAAATAACTGTCTTGAAACATGATTATCATACAGCTTAAGTTCTCTAGTCACCTTTCCCAGGGGAAGAACGATTTCTTGCTCTCCCTAATATATCTCCCACTTACCAGATTAATATCTTATTTAAATTCACTCTCACCTATCCTTCTGTTCCCTTACCACTCCTCAAAGGTACTAAAATGAAACAAGATTCACAGTGAAAAAGAAAATACCCTGAAATCTGAAATACCCTCAAGTGTAAGGAAAAAACTGTAACAGTACTTGCTAGGAAGCAGTACATAAGTGGTGCAATTTGCATCACGTAGTTTGACATGTCCTAAGAGACATGGAATTTTTGCAACGTTTGAAAATTGTCAATAGAGAGTTACTGTCAGCAGGCAGCACTTAACAACAATATAGAACCACAGGATTTTAACAAACATTAGAAGGAGAAAAGGTATGTCAATATATTTACTCTCATATAAAGATACACGCACACACACACAGTTAATAGACAGACAGATAGACAAGCAGACAGATGTTTCATTTCACAAACACAGTCATCCTGAAGTACTTAGTCATCCTAAAGCACTCAGGATCTCTAGACTGTATTTAATACAGAAAGAAAACACACCTCTGAAGACCTCCAGAGGCAGATACAGATTACTTATTTTAACTGCCTACCTCTCTCTACTGAATATGTAAGAAACTGAGAGGAAACATTAGCTATTTATTCTGTTTGGATCCAGTCCATCCCTTTTAGGCCAAGACATCCAACCTCAACAGACTTCGAAAAGAGGCAGGTGACAACAGTGGCAAAGTCCACGACACCTGCTCCCCTCCGTACACACCTCAACAATCCCCTTCATGCTTTCTGCAGAACTGCTGAGACGTCCAGTTGCCAAAGTAGCAGGAGAGGTAATTGCACTTCTAGCTGCACAGCCTAGCCTCAGCTAAACGTAAAGGGAATGCCTAAAGATTTGGTGGTGAACACCGAGATAGACACCCTGTCATACAGTAATTCAGGTTGGAAAGGACCTTCAGGAGGTCTCCAGTCCAAACTCCTGCTCATAGCAGGGTCAAAACTGAATTCAGAACAGGTATAATGTCTTATTATGTTTCTCGAGTTCAAAACCCAAAAACCATCAGCGGCATCTTTTTATGGTTTCTGAATCTGAAATCATTTAGCTTGAATTTTAGTTAGCAACGGTAGCAATTCTTCAAAAATGAGTGGTATGTTCAACAGCATGTTTTTCCACAAATAACTACTTCAAGGTTAAACAAGGTTTTAAATCTAAATAATACCATAATTCATAAATCATGACCCTAAGCACCACATTTACACATCTTTTAAATACCTCCAGGGATGGGGACTCAGCCCCCTGGGCAGCCTGTTCCAGTGCTTGACAACCCTTTCAGGGAAGAAATTTTTCCTAATATCCAGTCTGAACCTCCCCTGACACTTGAGGCCATTTCCTCTCGTCCTGTCGCTTGTTACTTGGGAGAAGAGTCCAACACCCACCTCACTACAACCTCCTTTCAGGTAGTTGTAGAGAGCGATAAGGTCTCCTCTCAGCCTCCTCTTCTCCAAACTAAACAACCCCAGTTCCCTCAGCCGCTCCTCATAAGACTTGTTCTCTAGACCCTTCACCAGCTTCATTGCCCTTCTCTGGACACGCTCCAGCACCTCAGTGTCCTTCTTGTAGTGAGGGGCCCAAAACTGAACANTTGGCCTTGTTAAACCTCATACAGTTGGCCGCGGCCCATCGATCCAGCCTATCCAGATCCCTCTGCAGGGCCTTCCTTCCCTCGAGCAGATCGACACTCCTGCCCAGCTTGGTGCCATCTGCAAACTTGCTGAGGGTGCACTCAATCCCCTTGTCCAGATCATTGATAAAGACATTAAACAGAACTGGCCTGGACACTTCTTTACATAAAAGGAAATTAAAGACAAAAGTACTAAAGCACGTACTTCAAAAATATATGACGTGTATCAGGTATATAAAATATATATACTTTAAAGCATATGCTTTGAAAAATATTTGTTTAAAAGCAAATGATGAAAGAAAGGCAGTGGGAGAAGTAATTAGTGTTAGGCTACATATTTGGGAGGGATGGCTTGCATTCCTGCAACAAGAACTGCTCACACATGTTTCACCAAAAAAATGAAAAACTGTAATTCTCAAGCAGTCCCGAAACCATCCCTCTATACGGAGGACATATCATCACTACGCTACAGAGGCAGGCTCTTTTCTTTGGGTCAGTGCTTCTTGCATTCCTTTCTACACTGTAAAATGGCATTACCGGGAAAGTGAAAAGTGCGTATGTCCCACCTTAGCCTCTGAACTGGTGCTTAGGGCATCCTCCTGCACTGGCAGGCGATACCATTTGAATCCTTACAAGCTGAGAAGGGCCTAGAACCCACACCCTGAATAATTGCTCAGATTGTACCCAAGGGAAGCACAACCATTCCTCCTCAAAGGCATGTGTGTATCCATGTCTTTCAGGGAGAAGTCACCTACAGGGAAGATGTACACTGCACACATTCTGAGAACACCCCACTGACTGAGCCCCTCAGGACATAAAAGCAACAGAAATGTAGCTTCTGGGTCCTGATTTCACTTAACTTCACTTAAATGTCACTTAAACCTCATTCTTGTGAAGACTAATAAATCTTAGGATTGCACAAGTATGTTATCTAGATACCTAAGGGGGTTTTTGTGTGGTGTTGTTTTGTTTTTTTTCTAGGGGTGGGGGAAAGGAGGAGGTGTTAAAACAGCAAGGCAGAGAGTACAGCCCTCACTTAAGGAAAGCACAGTTGGTTACTGAGCTCTACAGAGTCTAGAGCCCTAGGTCAGCAAAGCAATACAACATATGATAGTATTATGGTGCAAAAAAGAGAGCTAACATACAGAAGTTGGAGGGAAGAACGAAGCCAGAAGAGAGGGAGGGAGAGATTTCTTTGCACATTTTACCAATGATCTCCTGATCATGACACCCGTTGACAGCTGTGTTAGGCAGGCTAAATGGCAACACTCCCAGAAGGTAGAGGGCAACTGCAACTTGTTTTTAGTATCAGCCAGCCTAAATTTCAATAAGGGAAGGCTTTAGGACGCCAGAGTCAACTTTGCTGCCCATTTTATGACCCTAGACAGTTGTTTTCGTTCTGCTAACCATTTTAGCTTCACAGGTTAAACACAAGAGAGTCACCAGAAGGACAACTTCCTAAGCCTGTACGAAGTTACCATCTTGTCCTGTCCAACCAAGTGGTCGTTAAGGCCATAAGTACAGATTAATAGACAAATGACAAGACTGTAGGGCTTTGTCCTCAACACATGTAAATTCTATATCCTTTTCTATCACATACAACCTCATATTGGCACTATTTCTCACATCTTCCCAGCTCCTAACCAATTTCTGGATTAACTTATGCCTTATTAATTCAGAGAAAACTGAATACTATGCAGGGTAATTGCTAAAAGGCAATCCCACCACCAGCCCAAATAACCATTAATTTATCAGATAGCTTCCTATTGTGCATTGGAACAACTGTCACTCAACCTGCAATTTTTTTTTTTAATTATTTTTAGAAACACAGAAATTTTTTTTAGAAACTCAAAAGCTTACAAAACTAGGACCCAAAAATGAACCTCAAAAACAAACTACCCAAGTATTTGTACTAGAACAAGACACAGAACATGGTGGGCAGAAATACTGGAATAACAAAATCTCTCTTTTGTAGCACTCCAGGCAATAATTTTGCATTTTAGTATCATCCAAATTAAAGACGTTCAAGAGGAACGCCAAGTTACTGGTTTACAATTTAAATCAAAGCAATTTCTTATTTTTCCTAAAATACCATTTTTTAAGTCACAAATTCCAAAAGCAATGCAGTTTCTAATCACCTGCATGATTTAATACTCCTTCTTTGAAAGCATAAAAGCATAGGGAGAAACTAAAAATTAACAGATAACTTTTATTACATGCATAAACTAATCAAAGATGAAAATCAAGAAAAGAACAAGTTTGGAAACAAAACGCAGAAAGTCTTACCTTGAAAAGCAGCTGCATTACGAGATATTAAAAATTTTAATGTAGCGCTTGATGTTTGAAGCACTTGCTGAATATCTTGCTTTGCTGCAGTCTGATACCTTTCTTCCATCTTTTTGGTACAGCATGTTGGATTTTTAGAAGTACAAACCTGGAGATCAACCCCTAGAGAAAGAGATAATTACATCAATTACTACAAAACAGAAGTACACAATACCCAAATACACAGAAAACAGTTACTTTTTTTTTTTTAACATAGGTATAGACACATAAAAGAAATACTTAAAGCTTTAAAGACATCTGGTCTTGTTAAACAAAAAATACAAGGGGATACTAAAATTCTGTGGGAAGAGTACACTTATTACAGTTAATTAATGTCATATAATATAGTTTCCCTGACACCGTAATCTTATTCCAGCTGCGAACACTGCTAACTGATGTTGGTAAAAGACATTGGATATGCATAGAATACTGAACTGCTCGGCCAGCTCATGGCTGGCACTCTTGTTCTGCAAATCTTAGACTGGAAAGAGCTAACTGCTGCTAAGTATTAAAAACACACCAGTGGAAAGCCCATTCCTGATAGAGGCAGTCCTAAATTCCAGTCTAATTTCTCTTACTGTGTCTTTCTCTGATGTCTGACATTCTCATGTACCTGTTATGCTGATTCACTACTTCACTAACAGGTCTGGAAATGTTCCTAGAAAGGAATACCTTTTCAAATTTTGGGCATGCTGAAATTCAAGAGAGGCAATTCAGTACTGTTGTAACAGCTGTCTGTTTCATATTTTTTTATATAACTGGAACATAATCGAGCATGAAAATATTTTATTCACCTTCCTTGTTATCATGTGGTATTTAAAATCTTTTTTAGACTGCATCTAAACAATGCTTTCTAAAATGAGGAAACAAACATTTCATGCAAGAAGAAAGATGTGAGAATTTAAATTATATTAATACAAAATTTAACTGTCTGATCCAAATTCTGTTCTCAGATATGCTGTGTCACTGACACATACCACAAGATTTCTAGCAAATATAGTGATAAACTTTTTTTATCTGCTTTGTGGACTAAATTCTAACTCTGCGGTTGTGTGTATATGCATCACTCTTTCTTCATAATAGGTAAAAAGGGAAGAACATGATTGGAAGAAAAAAAAAGTAAGAAATTCAAAAGTCAAAACTTAAATCCACATCGCCCTTGCCTCTATACTCGCTTTCAGCTCTTACACCACCTCTTTGTACTTAACCTATTATTTCCCTACCACTAAACCTACAAGATTTAACATTCCTTTTAAATCTTTTTTTCCCCTATTTTTCTCTGATACATCATTCTAAGGTAGTATGAATATAGTTATGGTGAAAGGAAGGCCTTACACATTTTGCACCCTAAATATTCCATTAGTTATCTTATGTAAATTAGGTGTTTTACGTAATATATTCCAGAAAGCTAAGAAAGAAAAGTTAAGCTACTGAGGGCTGGGTTGGAACATTCTGGAAGAACAGCAAAATGTTTAAATTCATTATATCAAACTTATGTGCCTTTATCCACGTGTTGGTTGAAGCAATCTTAAAGAAAGGATTCCTGGCCCTGGAACTTCACTTCAGCTACACAGTGGGAAAAAATGTTATTATTTACGTGCAGCAATCCCAATCCTGAAGCAGGAACCCACTGTGTCATATTTAGACAGGTAGAAAAGATCCAGAAGATTCCTTAGAGATCATGTTTAGAAAAGCACGAGACCAGAATGAAATAGGTAGATGATATGGACCATAAAAAAAAAAAAAGGGAGTTATCAGAGTCCTGCATGAACAGTTGTCTCTACAATACTACCCAGAAGTAATTTGATTCCCATGACAAATAAACAGATTTTCCTTGCTAATTGCAGATAATATGGTCTCAGATTTGCTGAACATTTCCTTCTGGCATCGGTGGTTTCCATCTTCACAATTCCTGGTCCTTCCATCCAAAAGCAGGTGTGGAAGGAGGATACATTTGAACCTTCAGTATTAAATACTTGGTTTCAGCTGGGACAGAGTTAATTCTCCTCCTAATAGCTGGTATAGTGCTGTGTTGTGGATTTAGTATGAGAATAATGTTGACAACACACTGATGTTTTAGTTGTTGCTAAATAGTGCTCACACTAAGCCAAGGACTTTTCAGCCTCCCATGCTCTGCCAAGTGCACAAGAAGCTGGGAGGGAGCATAGCCAGGACAGCTGACCCAAACTGGCCAAAGGGATATTCCATACCATATGATGTCATACTCGGTATGTAAACTGGGGGGAGTTGGCTGGGTGGCAGTGACCACTGCTCGGGGACTGGCTAGGCATCAGTTGGCAGGTGGTGAGCAGTTGCATCGTGCATCACTTGCTTTGTATATTATTATTATGATTATTATCATTATTTTATTTTATTTCAATTAGTAAACTGTCTTTATCTCAACCCACAAGTCTTCTCACTTTTACTCTTCCAATCCTCTTCCCTGTCCCACCTGGGGGGAGTGAGCGAGCGGCTGTGTGGTGCTTAGTTGCTGGCTGGGGTTAAACCATGACAATACTACAGAATTTCTCTTAATTTTTAAAGGATCTTTTCTGCTTCATGCTTTAGGTCATATGACATAATTTTTCAGGGAAAACTAATTCATTTTAGTGAGAAGTGCTTCTCAGGAATTGATATAATTCCATATTTACGAAGACAAAAGTTTGCCTCCATATACAAACGAACAGTTTACTGCCCATGGTAAAAATGTGTGCCTTGAAATCAATCCATTTCACAGACATAAGCAGCAGTAAATATCATTATGTTAAAGGAAAAGCAGTAGATACTTTAAGAAATCCTACTACCATACAGAATTCACAAATCGGAGATTGCCTTCATGGTAGCATGTAAAAGTAAGAACGTAACCTCTCAATGTGAAAATGAACTAAGGCAAGTGATATCTCTGTAAATCTCTTTGAAGTGGTTTCCAGTAACAGTTTAACACACAGTGATTAGTACAACTTACAGGTCACCGTCCAGGAAGCTGAACACCTTCACTATCACAACAGAAAGTTAAAACTCTATTCTAATGCAGGTATGAATCACTCAACTTCTGCAAGTATTAAGAAATTTTATTTCTTAAGTGTTATACTATTGCTACAAGATATCTTTTTCCTCATACAGCTTGATGTTTTTGACGGTTATTTATCTTCATCATTTATTTAAAAGTAGAATGTCCATGTTCTTCAGTATGTACATTTTTACAATTTACAAACTAAGTAATTTCTCCTGCCCAGCTGCCTTTACAAATCTCTTGCTATGTGAAAACGTACATATTCCATCTTCATCTTCTGACATTCCAATTCAGCCAAAGAATGAAAATAAAGCTGCAAAATTATGGTGGTCTATTAAATTATCTATTTAGTAGCCGCTCTAGTATTTATGTTATGCATGCCAAAGAAAATGCTTAGTGTCAGAGCCAGCCTTAAACAAAGTTGCTTGCCTCCAAGCAACGTTAATGAGCATCTTAAAATAATTTTTATTATGAGTATTAAAAATACATTTCATCAGTGCTCTACAACCTCAGAATCCATATGATTCCAACCTCCCAATCCGTATCAGCTCCCCAAACTGAGGCCGCTGCACTGCTGACCATCCCTACCTTCCTACAGCATTCCCACATTCCCAGTCGTAGACACCACGACACCACCCCCAAAATACTGAAGACTCCTCTCCTCTCATCCCACTGTTTCTCACAAAATAATGGCATGCCCTGCAAGAGTCCAAAGCGCAGGCCAGGATAAAACAAAGCAGACGTAGAAACTGCTAAATCACGTTAAGAGCGATAAAACGCAGATTAGCTGCTCTGGGTACAGGCCTCTGCAGTGGGCAACTGCTGCAGTGCAGCCAAAACTCAGTAAAAAGTGGGGAAGAAGCAACACTGGGAATGGACCAAGTCATGGGACCCCAAGCAACCACTTCAGATGCTTGTGCTTGAGGCTGGCCACATCTAGGATTTAAAACAGGCAAAGCTGGAACTTGAACTACATGAAAGTTTGTTTTTGTGCAACCTATAGCTGTAGCTCTTACAACACTTGTTTAAAAGTTAAATCTTTTTATCAGGGCAGTGGTGATGGCTTCAACAAACTTTGGTTCTGGAAAGAGACAGCGGGTTACTCAGGGGAATGGGTCAAGAGAACAGATTAGTGGTGCATGACTCAAATGAAGAAATGTAAGGATTAAAGCTATGTTAATACTACCTGTTCCAGGCATGAGTTATGCTGCATGTACATAAAACACATGTAACTTCAGGTGCAATAACTCTAATGCAAAATATGTCTAAGTTGACATTGTTTAAGGAAATAAAACACTGCAAGTTTCTATTAATCCTTTTAAATCCTCTTGCTCGTGGTTAGACACATTTGCTGTCATACTGAATACTAATTAATTTAAATATTAACTACAGCAAATAAGAATTTTAAAATAACATACTGTTAAAACAGCAAGCAGCAAACTGGACTAATATACCACCCACCTACATTCAGTTAAAGGAATTATAAATAAGCCTGCAGCAATATTTACTCATCATACCAGAAAGGTCTATCCACAGGTATGACACGCAGTTCTCTCTCTCCCATTTTATTTTTTTTTTTTCTCAAAGAGTTTATCACACAAAGAATATCACAGTATTAGACAAGCCAAGGTATAGTCTGTAGTATGCCAGTAGCAATACACCTGACAAACATCAAGAGACAAAATGTTTATACTGATAGCAATATTTACAGTATTGCATTACAACAGCCTTTCTTCCTTTTTGGTTACTGAATATTATCTTCTGCTTGTAACAAAAAATGACTCACTACTGTCGAAAAAAGGTAAGCAGCTACCTAGTCATGTAACAGATACGGTAAGAGAGAGGAACCATGTTATTTAGTTGTTTGGACACATTTCAATGCCATACCAATTTCAGACTTACTGTATTCTTTATTACCCTATATATGTTCTTTAGGTTCTTTTCTGAAAAGGAAAGGTTTTATTTATGTTTGCTTATTTAAAAATAGATGTTCTATTTAATTTTTTCTATTTGTGCATATGATTTCTCTTTACTAACCTTCGAACGAATCAGCAGGGAGCTCAAAAAGAAAGAATTAGTCATATAACCTGATATATTAGTGTTTGTCTATTGGTCTTACATTGACAAACCAGCAATTTTACAATTCTTTTCAGCACTTGTTTTTTCTTAAAACTCCAATTCTGCTGTTCCAGGAAAGTCTTTTATCTTCATAGAGAAGTTTCTAGCAGCATGACTTATGAAGAAAGAGTGCAGGGGGGACGGAGGTCACTTGTGATACTACAAATCTAAGACAGAGAGATTTTTTTAACCCAGATGCACGAATTTTGAGATGTCTGGTACATCATTATTAACACTCCTGCTCAAATTTCTATTTGGCAACTAATATATCCATTAATTTAAGTACAGCTGAATTGGGACTCTACAATGGAAATATCCTATTAACAGAATATTTTTGTCCTATAAGATGGCCTCAAGAAATAGAAGCTGAACAGTTAGGCACAAATTCATCATTTCATCAATTCACCTAATCAGACTAACATCTGGATTAAATTATGAACTCCTATGTTGCTGAGACCTCTACAGAGCTATTAGAAATTTTACTACATGATACGTGTTAAATTCATGTCTGAACTTGCCCAAAGCCCATCTTTGTCAAGAAAGATGTTCAGCACCTACTTAAGAGACTGACACAGAGCTAACTCAGAACAACCCTGAGCTTGGCTTTCCCTCAAAGCTGCATCAGTTTCATTGGGACAAAAAAACTAAACAAATTATTTAATTTCTAGATATCCAGAAGATAATCCACTGCTCCTATATTATTCTAAAAAAGGTCTCTCCACTCTCCCTGCAACGTGCTCCTTCAGTCTACCGTTAGTGCTGAGATTCCTCATGATAGCTTTGGCTTCCAAACACTTACATTCTACCAGACGCTGGAAGCAATCTTGCTTCCAATTTCACAAGCAGCCCGAGAACCCTGATCCACTCGTCTCATGTACCTCTCTTTCATAAATATTTAATATAATTATACATATATAAAATACAAATATTTATTTTCTAGCACAATTCTCAGTAATTTCCATATTTCTTGATTTCATACTTTTTAAATTTAATATGCCTAACTATCCTTATTTTCTTCTTAACCTCAGAAAATTTTAAATACGAAATTATAAAAGCCCAACAAATCTGTCAGAATAAGAAACAGCAATAGTTTGAACTAGAATTAAATTACAAAGAGGAGGATAAATTAATCTAGATTGATTTTACTACACATGGTCTGCATTAGGACTTTTTTGTGTTCTTCTTCACGAGCTGAAAACATGATTACAAAGTAAACAGACCTATACAGCGTCACACTGAAGACTCATGCACTCTGCTACACTTCTCACAAATTGCCTCTCTGCAGTGATGGAGTGTCCAATATACACATTTTCCAGAGATGAACTTAGACAAAAAAGTTAGCATATCAATATGGAATACATTTTCAAGGCCACAAACAGAATTAGTGAATTAATAAAGCATAGAAAATCTTAAAAGTGGAAAAACTTTGAAGGTTCAACTGTTAATTTGTAGGTGGAACATAATGAATACACTCCAGTCTGTTTTTCAGGGCTAGGTTAGCTATTTTAGTATAGCTGAAGTGAAAACCATCAAGAATCAGAAGGATAATTAAAAAAATTAAAATTAGACACTTTTGTATTAACGTCATCAACAAGAATTTACATTTTCTAGCTGTTCTCTAGGGGCACATACGCAGAGATCGATCACGGTCTTTATTGACTATAGTTTTGAACTAGGTCTATCATCTTAAATACTAGTCCGAAATACCAAGCATATCTTTTTTAGAGCATCACAGAAGTGTCTCCATGGTATTCAAAGTATTACAAACAACTATTCTCACTTTCTCTATGATATATGCCATTGGTTTGTTAAATGAAGAAGCAAGGTTTGTTAAGTGGCTGGAGTAAGTTTGATCCAAATGGAGCACAGACAATGCCTTTTTGTTTTTTGTTTTGTTTTGTTCATGACATCTGTAAACATCCTTTGCTTTTTTTTTTCCTATGGTTTTTTTTGTGCGTGTATGTGTGGGGGGGAATCAGCTATATGAGATTGACAGTTAGCTAATCCACTTCAACTATTACTGAAGAGCCAGAGTAAAATTTTTGGCTTGCTGCACCTTAGGGAAAAGGATGGCAGCAGCCACAAGGCAAGAAAGACAACACAACAAAAACCCAACTAATGAAGCAACCCTTCAAAGTATGCAGAGTGCTCACTCGAAGCTGATAATTCATAACTTGTGATGTTCCCACTGCTTTTTTTTTCTGCTTTGAGTTGTGTGCAAAAGGACAATGCACAGTAATCAGAGCACACCAATAGAGAAAAGAGGCTCCTAAATTTTCACCTTGTCAGCACCACAGTGGTGGGATCTCATGAGAATTTCATTCGTGATTTCTTCAGGAAGTACAAGTTCTGTTAGGTAATTATTGTCTGGGCTCTGCCTGGTCCTGGGCACATCTTAGCTGTGAGACTGCAGCAGCACTCCCCAAAGAGAGTCCTCGCATGCGCGCTGGCCATATGTTTCAGCTCCATACTGAGCTCCAGGCACTTGACATCCCCCTCCAGCACAGAGGCAGGAAGATTTACCCACACAGGCTGTGAGGGAGCTGGGGCAGACACCAGCCTGTGGACGAACTACAGGGTCCTGCCATTCAATTTTCATACAGCCTCTCTATTTCCCCCTCTATCCTTGTGTAATTTCAGGACTAGTATACACTTTGGTTTAGTTGTTATTGTAGCGAAGATTAATTCACTGATGTGAAAAACAGGAAAGTGCTATAGTTGTTTAGCTTCTAGCATTGATTCAAGTCAGTGACATTAAATACACACAGAGATATCATGCTTCTTCCCTGAATCCCTTCCTTGAAAATGTCAAATGTTAAACCATATATCCTGTGGATTGGCTTCAGGCTCTATATTTCCTGATCAGAACTAATTTTTGTTCTTTTTGACCTTCATTTGAGAACACATTTATCACAGCAAGGTCATGATGTTTAATTCAATTCTATTCCTAGTGCCAAACAAAAAGAGAAAAAAAAGAATATCATGTTTTCCTGTTGCTATCCTCAGTTATAACTTACACCAATTTGTTTTACTAGCAACATAAAAGCATTCACATTTTACAGGACTGAATCAGATTAGTTAGTAAACTTTTAGAGGTTTTTTTCTTTTAATTAAAAGGTACAGATTTCTTGAAACTACAATTTTTCTCAAATTTTACCTAAAAGAGAACAAGTAAAGCACAATTTAGGCATTATGTGACATGTTCTAATTTAATGCTTTTTATGATTATTTAAAACTAATTTCATTTATCCTTTTTCATGTAACCTATTTATTAATTTAAATATGCAATAAACCATTCCCTACCCTTGCAAAGCAGCCACTTCAGAAAAAAAAAAATTTCACCATGAGGATGGTCAAACACTAGAACAGGTTGCCCTGAGAGGTCACAGAGTCTCTGTCCTCGGAAACTGGACATAGTCCTGAGCAACCTGCTGTAGCTGACCCTGCTTTGAGCAGTGGGCTCCCCTAAAGCATCTCCAGAGGTGCCTTCCCCCCTCAGCTGTTCTGTCATCTGTGACAACAGCAGTTGTTAATACCAGGAAGGTGCACCAAAACCGCAGAACTGCCAGAACCCCAAAACTCATCACGCTGAAGAGGAAGATGACCATTAGCTGTATCAAGCATTAACTGGGGAATTACACGGTTTTTGAAATGAAAGACTGACCTTGGCAAGAAGCACAAACATTTGTGACAGCAAGGAGAGACGATAGAGAGGAAGCAGCAGCTGTCACAGGGGGTCTGTCCCTGCCGACAGTGTCTGCAGGGCACCCCAACCCCTGCCCAGGCCCCTGAAGCCTCCCCATGGGGTGCCAGGAGCAGCCTGCACCCAGCAGTGGGCTGGCAGAGCAGGGGCAGCATGCAGGGACCTCACCTTGGGGTGCAGCGACACCTCCTCACTGGGAGGTGCATCAGTGAGGTGTTGGGAGCAACAAGGGTGCACACAAAGCTGGGGCAGCCCTGTCTCCCGCAGGAGGGGTGTGCACCCAGGGGAGCTTGCACGGCCAGCGTGAGGGTTGCACGTAACCATGGTAGGGAGAGGGGACTGGAGAGTTTTGGAATTAGTTAAAAGATATGTGCTTAGAAATTTGCAGGTGTTTATTAACATTTTGTGTCTAGTACTATGTTTATCTTTTGTATTACTGACATTGATCCCGAATGTACAAATAACTGATTGTCAGGTGTCTTTAACAAACCCGTAAACCACTTTCATCCTGATTTGTCTTAGACTACTTGTACTGAGCAGTTTTTCCCTTTAAGTATCACACACAGCACTCTGGCTTTTATGACTATGGGTCCCTCTTTAAGGAAGGAGGATTGTTAGTGAAAGATGGAATCTGTTTGACAAAGTAGAGTAAGAGCAACTTCGCCAAGATGCTGGCCAACCTGGCAAGGAGGGCTTTGAAATAGGCATGTCAGGGGGATGTTGATCACAGTTTGCAAGTAAGCGTGGGAAGGGAGGTCAGCGGTGGTAAGTGCATGTGACCCAGAGAGGGGTGCGAGAGAGCACTCAGGAAGGATAAAGCAGGTTGAAAGGGGGCCCACCTCCAGTGCAGGTACACAAATGCACACAGCCCACGTGTGAGGCTACATCGAATGTAATGTTATCTGGCCCATTAAGTTGCCTGGTTACGGACTATTTAGTATAAAAGAAATGGCAAGCAACAAGAAAAATGACAAATAAAATAAACACAGACACACAAACACTAAAAAGCAAGTGATAACAGGGACGGTAACAAAGACCAGAACTTGTCAGTCACTGACTGATGGGCTACAAAGGAACTCAGAGCCTTTAAGAGAAGGTCAGCCTGAACATTGTTACTGATGAGGAAGGGGAAACGAGGCTAACCTGAGTATTGTTGCATACTTGGGACTGTGGAAAACTTATTATGTGATATCATAAGGGGCTTCTGCAACTGTACAAAACTTCTTATGGGATGTTTAGGGTAAGAGCCAAAGGTGGGATGAGAGGAGAAACAAGCATGCAAAAATAGAGGAGAAGGTGGGATAAAGGGTTGGTCATGTGTAAGCAAGGCCAGTTAGTACACTTGCTTCACTGAGCACTGCACCTAAGCACCACGGTCTATCCTATCTTCTTAATAAACCCTTTTCTATTAACTAACTTTTATGTATAATTTCACTCTCTGTCCTATTCGTGAGTGCTGCAATATCTATATACCAGCTACTGGAGAGACCAGGGACTACGTGCATGCTTAGGTGTGAGAGGTCTAAATGCCAGAAACAGCAGACCTCTGTGTTTTTATTTCCCTGGTGAATTTAATCCTGTGTGTGTTTATGTGTACTTCACTAGCAAATTTCAAAGTGGAATAGCCATTGGGTAGGAGGAGGCCTGCCTCTGCAATGACTCAGTGTCTGAGCCAGTGGTGGGTAAGGAGGACCAGATTCCAGGCATGGGTATTGGAGCAATGGAGAGCCCACGCTAATATTCAGCTGCAGCTGTAGGGGAGCTTGTGAGACAAATGTGCTAATGCATACTTTGCTAGCAAACATCAAGCTGGACTAACTTGATGGAGAGGAGAGCAGGAAGAGATTGGCATAGCAGTTAAGGGGAATCAGTCATGGATATTAGATGGGAGGCCGCAATGCTGACATTCAAGGGATCCATGACTGTGGGTGTGCTTGTGATTTGGAGAGGGAGGGTGTATTTTCACTAGTGAACTTCACTAGTGAATTCTCAGAGTGCACCCAGCACGGCTTCAGCAGCCAGGAAGAATTTTCAGGAGCAGTGTCTGCTGGATTTGGCAGTTCCTATAACATCCTCAACACTGGGAAACAAACAGGCAAAGCTGGAGCTCTGCACATGCCCAAAAGAACCAGACACAGCTGGAATAACTGAGACATGATGAAACAGTTCGAGTTATCACTGTGCAGCAATGGACAGATACAGGCTTGTCAGGAAAGATGAGCAGGGAAGAAGGGAGGTTGCTCTTCACGTAGAGGAGCAGGTTGAAGGTATGGAGCAGACAGGCTGGTTGATGGGATGTGGCGACCCAGGACCAAAGAGGAGCCCAGGGAAGATGACATTGTGGTGTGAATTTGATACAGTGCAAGGTCAGGATAAGGAAGTGGATTGAGTCTTCTTTAAAGCAAGATCCTGGTTCTTATGAGAGACTTTAAACCTCACACCAATTGCTGGAAGTAGAACACAGAGGGATGCAAGCAAACCTGGAGATTTCTGGAGGGAACTGGGGACAAGTTCTTATCACAGAAGCTAGATGAGTCAACCAGGTATGGCACTCTTCTGGACTGATATTAACAGAGAAGGAGGACCTAGTCATGGAATAGGTAATCAATAGCAGCCTTGGCTGTAGCACCCATGAAATAGTGCAGACCAAGAACCCAAGGGGTGCGAGGCAGGAGAGTAGCCAAGTACGGACCCTGGATTTCAGGTGAGCAGACCTGCTTATTCAGGGAACTGGCAAATGGGATCCTCTAGGATCCAGCACTGAATGGTGAGGTTGCTCAGAAGAGTTGGCAGGTCTTTAAGGACCATCCTTTGTCCAAGCAGACAGTCCATCCTGACACTCCAGTGGGTAGACTTATCAAGGGACAGGCTTGGGTAAACAGGGACCTCATTACTAAGCTTCACTGCAAAAAGGATGTAAATGGGAGGTGGAGACATGGGCAGGTTATAAGGGACAATATAGAAACATTGCCCTGGTGTTAGGAAAGCCAAAGCTCGACTGAAGTTGAAAATGGCAAAAGATATCAAAGGCAAGAGCTTGTACCACTATGTGAACAACAGAAGAATAAACCAAGAACACTGGGCCTGCTACTGAAAGGGGCGGGTGATTTAGTACCCATGGATGCAGATAAGGCTGAGGTACTCACTCCCTTCCTTGCCTCAGTATTCACCAACAAGCCCAGGCCCCTGTGCCTAGAGACAAGGGTTAAGTAGGAGAGGAACCAGCAGTAGTGGAAGAAGATTGAACGTGGGATCTCTTGTGAAATCTTGGCCCATACAAGCTCATGGGACCAGGTGAGATGTATCCAAAGGTGCTGATAGAGCTGTTTGAAGTCATTGCGAGACCACTCCCTATTATTTTTTAAATTGACCCAGTGCAAGTCCCCAATGATTGAGAAAAAGTAAATGTTGCACCTGTCTTCAAAAGAGCAAGAATGTAATTGAGGTAATTGGAAGCCAGTTGGTCTTACTGGTCAGTAAGACCTGACTGTAGAGCAGGTCTGATAATTCAGTGTTAAGACTTCTACGTGTCCAGAGTTACTTTTAGGTTTGGAAACAAGGTTTTGAAAGTTTCTCTTCTACAACATGACATAATCTTTACAATTCACACTACTCCAGGCACTATTACAGTGGATGAGTAGTAAGCTCTTCAATAAACTTATCACACAGTCTAGATACCAAATAATTTAAGAAATAAAATAACTCTGCCAAGGCTAA
Organism: Fregata magnificens; assembly: GCA_013389945.1. Classification (NCBI taxonomy): domain Eukaryota; kingdom Metazoa; phylum Chordata; class Aves; order Suliformes; family Fregatidae; genus Fregata; species Fregata magnificens. Next base: position 43,278 of record WAAD01009147.1, read on the forward strand.
AAAAGCAAAACTCCCAAGTAGATATATTTTGCTTCTCTTGCATCACTATAACAGTTTTGTGCACTACAGAAGTCTCCCCAATACAACTGCTCAAGCTTCAAACTTCAACACAGCTGGTATATGGGCCCAAATGCCAGCAGGAGACTTATAACCATTCCCAATGAAGAACATAGCTGTGTTGAGTTTGGGGAGGGTTTGGTTTTGTTTTGTATTACAAAATATTTAAAAACAGTAAAAAAACACCTCACTAGCATATATATATAAGATTACTTACCTTACCCTCCAAATCTTAGCAGACAGTAATTACATAGAAATGTCCTCTCTCTGCTTGGAACTGAAGATTTAAGAGCGAAAACTTGGCAAAGTGTTATTAATCAAGTTGCCTCAAACGCAAATAACATTGTGTTGCATATAGCATCATTTTAGTCAATGGCATTGTTGTATAATAAACCATAATTTCATGATCAGAAGTATGTAGCTGAGCTGTCAAACCAAGCAAAAATTAGAATTTGTGAGTACTATTCCTCATTCTCCTACTGACTTGATATGCATCTCTTTCACAAGTAAACAGTAGCTTTATTTCTTAGAAGCAATGATCTCCTTTTTCCTACGAGTTTCAGAAAAGCAGGTCTTGCACAGAACCTTTGTGTCATTTTTCCAACATGTATGACCTTTCAACTACTACATTTTAGTTATTAACAAATAATATACACAGCATCTGCTCACATGCAGTTTCATATGTATATAGGCACAGACATGCATAATACTTGTTTAGTATTAAAATCAAATAACCTAAAGATTAGCTGTATTACCCAAACTGTGCTTAATATTTTAAACAAATGTTAGACACTACTTAGCTTTCAAACCTTCTGCACTCTGCCTCTTGTAAAGCAGGAGCTAATATGAGATTTTATCTAGGCTTATTATGGGCTTTATAATAGCTTCAATAAGACATTTAGACTTCTAGCAAAGCTCTCAAATAATAATGAATATTTGTTTATGGTTTCAGCTGACTCTTCAATATTCTTTTATTCCCTTGATTTTATGGTAATTTTTTTTTTTTTTTAAGCAGCATCTTTTTAACATGGATATCATTCCCAACCCTAAGGGAACTTTGTTTTATACTTTAAGACTGCTAATCACGTACATATAAGTACATTTTATTGACCTGCTTCTGTTCCAGCTCATTAAACACAGCTGCTTTCAATGGTCAGGGAAAAGTAACCAAATACAACATGCAAAAGAACCCAACTGACTAAAAATGGAGTGGTTGCTCAAAATCCACAGAGTGGCTTTGTAGTTGTTTCTTTATAGAGCTACAGAACAAGCAACAGCTGAAGTATAATGTTTCAGAAGAGGTTATGTAAACCAGCAAGTGAAACAGGTCATTCCATTTCAGTACAACCAATGGTAAAAAAACCACACGTTTATTTTCTGTGTTTTCACATCTAGAAATCTTCCTATCTTCTACAAGAATTGTTTTGTCGATAACCAATTATTTTGAAATACAGTGAGAAAATATTTTCTGCTTCAATAAGGAACATTGGCTCTTTTCAGTACCAAATTCTGAAGGCTCTACACTGCAATCTATTTTTAGACAAGATCACAAGACAGCAAGAAGTCAAATAACTTAGCCTGTGATAAATAAATATTAACATAAACAGTTATAGTATAGGAAAGATTTTACAACTGAAAACAATCTAGATGGGTGTAGAAAAGACAGTTCAGCAAGAATAAAATGTAATTATTCTGAGGTATAGGTTTACCTATTTCCAGAAGATCTGGAACTGATTTCAAACTTTCATTCCTGGTCTCAGCCGTACAAATCCATATTTTCAATACCTTGAGATAAACAAGTGCTGACAGGATGAGGACGTTAATTGCCAGGAACAGAAAGTACCAGATGTGTGGTAAAATTCTGCCTGTCTACTTAGACAAATACTTCCATGAGATCAAATCCAGAGTCTGAAAAACCCCAAAACAGACCTAGAATCGTCATGATAAACAGTCTTTTAAAAGCCAGCACTGAAATGCCATAGGGCCTGGAAGCAGCTGTTCAAACCAGTGGTTTATTGCAAAATGGACTTGCAACCTGTATCAGACACGAGTCCTTCTCATGCTCGCCCTTTAATATGTTAACGCATTTTTGTTATGAGCACCACTCCAGACTTAGCATTAATTGCCATCATTATGACTGCTGTAAAGTACTTCAGCATTGCTAAATAAAAGAGGCAGGGAGCAGCCTTGACCACCCGGCCCTGACTGTCCGCACTGTTGAACTATCACCTCACCTCTTTCTATGGCTCTGTTCAGACGGCGCCAGGATTTCTCTCAGTGCAGCGCTCAGCTGCACTCCTAGAGATGGTGCATTCTACATATTGCTTTCAGAGGACACCGTAGGCAACACTGTAGTACAGGTTTGGCTCCTTCCTAACATCCTCTAAGATCATCCTCCTGCTAGCAGGCACCCTAGCAAGGTACAGGCGTCCCTCCATGTGCCCACACTGCAGCTCACAGCACAAAACATGCACTCATGTTACACTACACTCGCTGCGTGTGAAAAGCCTTCCTATTTTTAAGACTGCTTCAATTGCAGCGGAAGGGAACCCTAAAAATCCACAGTGCCTTGGCGTTACAAGACCATCATACTGGATCTAGAGAATACTCAAGGGCAAACCCCATCTAGTGAGGACAGTCCACCCCTTCTACAGGATATCAGCCTTAAGCAACGTAGACATGAGCCAATCTATTCCACTCAGCACAAGAACTAGGAGTTGGTTCCCTGTCCTCTGTTTAGCAGTACAGACACCGCCTTTCAGGTCATCCCAGCCAGATCAAGTCCTATGGCTACTGAGCACTGCGGACTTCCTGGAGAAGTTGAAATACAGGAGATAGAGATGGGGAAGGCTGCTACAGAGTTGAACCCATTTTTTTGTTTTAATCTCAAAACGTTGTAAGAATTGTTTCACAGTGATCATTTCATGGATCCAGAGGTGAATACTATTTGCATTCAGGAACCAACAGTGTATGTTCACACACACAAAAATTATGTTGTAGGCAACAGTCTTTACAAAAACAGACATGATATAATGAATATCAATAACTGATATGACAGAGCAACTCACCTTCTGTCTCTGCCTAAATCCTTTTCCGGGGATCTGAATGTCTGTTAGACAAATAGCGTAACTAGAAGTGCCCCTGCCTGCTCACACCAAAAAGAAACAAAATTCTTGATTTGACTTCAGATAGAACGAAAATCCAAATTACCTGAACGTAAATCATTCTAGAAACCCAAATTAAAATTCAAAGATGATCTTGGAGTTGCATCAAAGTAATCTGATCTGGAGTTTAAACTGACTTCTATTGTTACTTCAAGCTGAATTAGAATATTTTTAACTTGAATTAACAAAAGAGTATTACACACCAACTTTTTTCTGAGATTATCTCATCCTTCAAGCATCGTTTGTCTCATTTATTCAATTTCACATGCATAATGATTCTCTATCAAAAAGCATTTGCAATAAAATTTATACTAATCACTGAGTCTTCACTCTATTATGCTTCTTGTTCTCACAACTGCATACATGACCTCCCAAAGGTTGCTGAAAAGAAGCTCAGATTGATTCTGGGCTGGGGGGGGACACGGACCACACCACACCACCAAAAAAATGATGACCAAAAAAACCTGCTGAGAACTTGAAAAAAAAATATCTCCAGCACTGTTTTTCCACTTCATTGGGAACTGTTTGATTCTACAGTTCCAGCAAACATAATATTTTTTAATAAGCCACAGAATTCAGCTTTTTGGTGCAAACAGAAGCCGGACACTTTGTTCATTGATGTACCTGCTCGAAGTCCTTTGTCAAGAAGGTAAGGGTGACTCGTTTACTGTCCATCCTATTCTGCTGTTCTACAGATTCTGAGAGAAGGAAATCAAAGAAGAAATCTTATTTGCAACTAAAAAAAATAAGGAGAGTTGAGAGCTCCCATTTAACCCGTCTGAAAAATGAGCAACTGAAATCAGCTAAAAGCTCTAGCTTTACTAGCATATATGCGGTAAAAGCGCAGAATTCTTCAAAAAAGTTGTTTAGGTTACAGTACCAGAAATTAAGCATAAGAAATAAAAATATGTTAAAAAAAAAAAAGTATTTTGCAGACAACGATTACTTTTTCAAATAATCCAAGTCATATATATACACAAAAATAAAAACCAAAAAACCCAAACCTTAATTCATGCTTTCAATATTGTTTGATTCTCCATACAATGAAAAGGGTCTTTTAGGATTTTTAATTACTGAGGTTTTTCTGTACAGTCCCAACAACACCACACTTGTCACACAGAACCAGACAGTAAAAAACAAAGTATTTTTGCAACTAACATTTAAAATCAGTATGAAAGTGATATATGTTTCAATATAGTATGTGATAGTCTGTACTATAGTTCACAAATCACTGCTACAAAAGATTGAGCACAGTTAGTCAAGTTTCTTCATTACTGGGGGTTAGCAATTAAAACCTTGGTTTTGTTAAAGATATTAATTTATCTGTAATATTAGTTACCAATTTCAACACCATGATATCCTGTGTTATGTGGATGATAACACAAACTCAAATTTGTGGTTCCCATATCCCTCAAGATCACCTTCATGCATATATCTGGCATTTTTGCATATGATGATAGAGACATTTTTGCTCCTTTAAAGATACATGAACTACATATAATCACTGCAAAACTAATTACATAAAATAATGCATAGTTTTTTGAGCTACCATATATTCAAAATACTTACACATGGCAGTCCCTGAATAAAACAGCATTACAATTTGCATGATTTAGTGATATATATATATATATATTATTATTACTACCACTAAGAAGAGGAAAAAATACAATTGTGAATGCTACAGTCTTATTTTAATATATGCAATGAAAACAAGCCCAATATAAGCCAACTTCTTCCCTATAATTTTGACTGTAGAGGTAGCCTTCCACTGTATACAAATCCATACACCAACTAACGTTCCCACTCTTTTTCAGCTAGCGATCCTTTTCCACATAAAAGGGGTGGTTCAGCTTAAGACGTTTAAATGAAGGTGTCCTTATAGAAGCTAGGTCTAAGGTACCACTAAAATAAAGAAAAGTAGGCAATACAATACAGGCAAAGGACCCATGCAGCTCACTCTGAAGTTGACACCTAACATTTGATAGCTGAGTAGCTCCTAGATGCCACTGGCTGCACGGACCGTGCAGTGCAGTGGCCCACAGAGAGCATCTGAGATGCCAAAGGTATGCCACCCACCGCCCGCTGCCGGTCCAGAAAGACATGAGTCTCCCAGAGGTATCGCATCTGCTGGCCCCATGGGGATATTCCAGAGACTCTAGGGAAACTCAAATGGTGCCAGATGCCTACATTTAAGCAACTGAATTAAGCATTACAAAGGCAGCTTTGACATCTATTTTCACAAGTGGACACCTACAGAAAGTGTTTATATGTGGGTGTGTATTACACACAAACACATTTCTAAGTGCCATCAGAAAAGATTTTAAAATATTTTTCACTTCTTCCCTCAAAAGAAGGTTTAATACAGAAGATCAGTAGCAAAACTGACATTTCTTTCCTCTTCACATTATGTTTCCAGCCTACGAATACCTTTAATCACACCTAAACCTTCTAAAATACTCATTTAATCCCCATTTTCTTGTCACCTCCAATTCTGAATAATTTTACTGTTCACAATTATTTGTTTCGTGTACCTCTGAGATCAAAGCTACTCAGAGTGAGAACTCTGATGCTTGTACTCGGCCCCTTGAGGGCTGGTGTTTTCCGGGCTGCCCACAGCAATGCAATTCCTTCAAAGAGTGAAAGGCTGCTGACCATGCAGCTGTACCGCACCTCCTGCTGACCGCTGCTTGTGGGGGCAGCTGCAGAGAAAGGAATTCTTTTATTACTCTTAGAATTCACAACCGGCTTTTGCTTCAGGAACAGGAAATACAGAAAAGTCAAAAGAAGAAAATGAGAGTGGTGTTATAAAAAAAATATTATAGGGGAAGGGAGGAAGTCAGAGAGCAGGGCAGAAGAAACATGCATAAGGTTCCACAGTTCTTTCCTCTTGAGGCAACATGTTTCCTCCCTATCCCCAGTATACAAGTGAATGCATGGTATCAAAATAAATGACAATGGCAGAGAAAGTGTAATAGTTATGCTAGACTACAGCATGAGAAGAACACAGATAAACTGACACCGTATCCTTCATACTGATGTTACTCACACAAATAATCAACACAAAAAAAAATTGAATCACTGACAGGGCTTTGACTTAGATTTCACTTTCCAGACATCTTCATTTGCACAGTATCTAATGAGGCTTTCCAATTAAAGTGTTTCTTTTCTTTTTAGTGAAGACAATAATAAAATCTTTAGCTAAAGACAATGTAAGAAGACAACACATGTTGTCAGATGTACTGGTAACCTCAAGATAGTACTTTGATTTGTAAACTGCATGCTGCAATATTAAGTGTGTTAAGTTTAGGATTATCCGTTATGTTTAAAATTAGAGTCATAAAAAAGCTGTACTTTGAAGTGATTCCTTTAGGAATAAACATAGTATGCCTTATCTCAACTTGCACAGTTAATAAAAACTACACAGATTATCTTAAAAAAAAGGAAGAAGCTATTGATATTTTAAAGTGAGGGAGATGTCAATTCAGCTTTTGTTGCATTGACAAGTCATTTTCCGTCAGGAGAGCACTGACTCCCATTTACCAGTTAACTTGTCATCTAAACATTAACACACTTTACAGATGTGTCTGTACAAAAAAAAAAAAAAAAAAAGTACTTCCCAACCCTATATCCCTGACCATGAAAATATCTGCATTTTAATTTTGTGATTAGCACCACTGAAATCAACTGAGGTTCTCACAAGGCTGGAAACAACCCCCAAATCTAAAAAGGTACGTCTTATTACATACATGCTTTGTCATGTCATTTGGTATCCGCTTAAAAAAAACTTTCATTGTTGATATAAATGCCAGGATGTACTCAAATTGCCATTACTTAAGACATTACTTTCCCGGGAATTTTATTGAGTTACGGCTACAGGCAGACATCCAGTAGAGAAAACGTGCAGATCCACCACTCGCAGCGGTGTAAATCATTCTCATTTCACACCAGAGTAACTCCACCGGTCCAAGACGCAGTTCGGTGGCTCTCCCCTTCCTTCAGGGTTCGCACTGGCACCGATGTATCTGTGCCTGCCCACCGACGGCTGAAAGCAGGGTCCCCCCCAGCCCAAGCTGGCTCGCTCCCCGCTCTGCGCCGCAGGCGATACGGCACGGAAGCGGGCGCAAGGGGCTTTCGGGCAGGTGCTCCGGTAGCAGAGCCCACAGCCCGAGAGGAGCATTTTCTCTCTCGAGTAAGGGGCCAGGCGTCCCCCCCGCCACGAGAACGACCCCCCCAAGCCCCGCTGTAGCTAGGGGGCCAGGCCCGCCCCCACGCTCCCCGGCCGCGGCGGCGGGCGCAAGGACGCGGGCAGG
>WAAD01009147.1:54352-68236 GCA_013389945.1 Fregata magnificens
AAAAAAAACACCAACACCAAACCAACAATAACAAACCACCAACTTTTTCTTCAGATATACAGAACCATTCCATAGTTAGTATGGTAAGTAAAAAAAAGTTCCCTTATTTTAGCTTGCGATAATTAAGCTAGTAAACTAGGACTAAAAGCTATGCAGCATTTGGATTCATGACACTACCACACTCAGCTATCAATGACCCCACAAACTTACAGTGAAGCCAGCAAAACTTCACACACAACTCTAACTCATCTAAAGGTCCATATACTGGATGCTGAAAAAGAGTTGATACTAGTATTACAAAAGTTTGACCCATATTTAGAGATAAATTCTCAAAGAGCTGGTTTTTTTCTTCTTTTAAAAAAATGAACTATGAATTTTAAGAGAAAATCTTTATGAAATCTTATTGAGAAAACAGTATTTTGTTTCATGCTTGCAATTACAAAGAATCGTCAGCTGAGACCTCAGGTAGGGACAGAGGAGAGAAAGAATGCTGGGGAAGTAGTTGCAGGCCACAAAGGAATATCATAGACCATGAGCATTGCCTACTCCCGCCCCCAAGTGCGTAACAAGTGCTGTCCTGCTATTATTCTATATGCCAATCTAAACTTCAGTTGCGGCTTTCCCCACTGCATTACGGCCCCTAGCATCCCTTGCGTCCCAGTTCCCCGCCCCTGTGTAACTCCTCTCATCTTCTTCACCCTCCCGGTGGGATCAGCAAATCACCGTCTGCCAAAAACCCACCGTCAGACCCGCGAAGCGCTACTGCTGGTGCCGCTACCCGCGCCTGCCCGCCGGCTCGGCCGGCTCCGCTCCCACCGGCTACCCGCGGCNCGGGAGAGCCGCCTGCAGGGAAGGGTCCCTGCGCGCCCCCCCGGCCGCAGGGCTCAGCGCTCCGCCTTACTGCCTCTTCCCTTCACGGCGAAGGGGCTCGAAAGGGCAGGCGTCGCAGCCTGCCTGCACAGAGCGAGCTTCGGTTCTTGACGGTAGCTCCAAGTTCCAGCAGTCACTTCGGAGTAGTGTACCCAGAATGTAACTGCACATACATTTTCATAAATGTTTTATTTATTTAATAATTTGTACTTCAAGCGTAGCTCAGCAGTCAGCCATTTACTTTGAAAAGTACTTCTTACTGCTAGGTACGCTGTTTCCATTGGGACTCCCTCAGATACTCTAGTGTGAACATTCTTAATCTCCTGTTGTCTTTTCATTAACATCACTTGTCTTCCTTGTAGGATAGTTAACTCGGGCCTGTACAATTGAGACATTATCAGAAAGAACACCTAAGAGGGAATTCCCAGTAGAGGAGACTGCAGCAAAGAAAAGCAGCAACTTCTACAAAATACCAGCATGTAACACAGAGGAAGAATCTGTTGTGTAATTGGAAGAAGTACGATTCTGCAACCTGATCCTAATATGAAAGAAATCTACACTCAATATCAGTTTCAGTTTAGCATCATCAGTATTAAAAAAAAGCCAGACTTCTGCAGATATTTAAATATTATTTTTTGAAGCATCAACAAAATGTCAACACAATTTTGGTCATCTTTAAACACAGAATACACAGGGGGGTACCTCTTCCCTACGTGCCACAAAGGGCCAGTTGTTCACATTTCATAAACTCAAATTCAAGTTTCATCGTGCCTAGAGGTGTGAATTAATTTCCCTTAGTCCATATATGATGTTCACATTATTTTTACTTCATCAGAACAATGATGCCGCAGGAGACCCTGCAATCAGAAACTATTTGTTCCACAAGAGGACCAGGCACCACCTTAGTAAGTTAGCAGGCTAAGTCAATATGCACATGCATAGACATTCCTACTGTAAATGGTATCACTCACAGCTTCTGTAACTATTCCTCATGGCCCTGCCATTTAGGAAGCATTTAGTCTAACTCTGTAGTTGATGCCCAGCTTCTCAGTTTTTGTTGGTGGGTATAACACATTAAAAACTATTCCTGAGAGGTGTAAACCACATGACTTGCACCTAAACAGAACATACTTGGTGCTTCAGCTTCTGCAAATGGACCAACGAAGTGTTTATAGTGTACCAGGTTTTAGCTGTCTGTCTTTTTTCCCCCAAGCAGGTGGGGGGACACAAACATCCAAAAAGATGCAGTCCCACAAAAAAAAAAGTCTTTATTGATTCACTAAGTTCTGAACAACTGTAAATCTCAGAAATGTCTCAGTTTTGCCTTGCGATTATATGTGTAAATCTTACCCATACAAGCTCCATGGTAAGTAACAACCTGGAGTCACATTCATTCTACTTAGAACAACAGGGAAAAAAAAAAAGAAAAAATATGCCTCTTGGGACATTCCACTAAGACAATAAAACCAAAGTTATAGCATCCTTCAGAACTCCAGACCCCACCTTACAGTAGCATGCCACTTCTACTGGTCATAGACAGTCTTAGAAACTGATATTCAAAGATAAAAGGTGTCTATGTTTGTTCTTCCTTTGTGCCCCTGCAGCCCTTAACATACAGCTACACCAAACAGCAAAGTTTGAAGACACTGTGTTTGCCCATAGTGTTATTTCAGTCCTCACAGAAAAACTTTACCCAGTACCAGAGAGGTACAACCCTTGTTGGCGATTTTTCCTTCAGCTCTCATGTTTTTCAAAGTATGGTTGATTGTCCATAGAACAGAACTTAAAATGATCCTGCCACAGCTCTCAAATTTAATTCTGCACTGAGTTTTGCCCTTAAGGATCAACTTTTTATTTCTTCCTAACTTTGCTCCACTGAGTCCTAGTTCCCAATTCATGCAATGTATCCAGGCAGTTATAGGTACATGCTTCACTGGCACTAAATCCAGAACTTAGTAATTTAAAAACCAGGGCAAACTTAGGCACTCCTAAAAGTCAGTAAGGGCTTAAGTTTCCATCAGTAATGACTCCCAGGCACTTATTTTTGGATCATTAGTAGCTACATGCTGCCAGTGTTGAGCAGGTGACCTACCTCACCAGTAGGTCCCACCTGAATTGACAAACTAAGTGAAAGAATGCCTCCCAAATCTCAAGTTCAGATGGTCACATCTTAAATAAATGAATATAAAAGAAAATTAATGCAGACACCCTCATTTTCTTTAATACCATTCACACATTCAAGATGCAAGTGACTGGCTATCTCTGTCTGCTTGACACAGATTCAAACTTTCCACACCTCTCCCAGGTGAACATGTGAGATATTAATGTATTTTTAAAGTGATAGGGCTACACAATAAAGTCTCTAAGGTTATTCCAACATGCACTGTAACAGTTGTAGCAACTTGTCTGTGGGAGAGTAGAACCTCGGTCTACCAAGTTGGTGTACTTGAAGGAAGGAGTACTGGGCTTCAAGCTCTTTCTACAAATGATCAAGTATTTCATATTAAAGTGCTAGCACTGATCTCTTTCTGCATTATAAATCATAGAATCATAGAATCCTTTAGGTTGGAAAAGACCTTTAAGATCATTGACTCCAACCATTAACCTAGCACTGCCAAGTCCACCACTAAACCATGTCCCTAAGTGCCAAATCTACACGTCTTTTAAATACCTCCAGGAATGGTGACTCAACCACTTTCCTGGGCAGCCTGTTCCAGTGCTTGACAACCCTTTCAGTGAATAAATTTTTCCTAATATCCAATCTAAACCTCCCCTGACAGAACTTGAGGCAAAATACAGCCATAACTTTCTACTGAAAGGCTGTTTAACCTCCCTAACTACATCACATGCTCTTTTTATAGATCACTCTATATTTAGCAAGATGCAATTTCCATCAGTACACAAAACCTTTTTAAACTTGAGAATGAAATTCACAATACAAAAAGTCAGTTTCCAACCTTACATTTCATTTAATAAAAAATAAGAATCACACTGTGTAAGGATGTTAATGCCTATCTGCCCATAATAACTTGTTAATGGGTATTTCTCTGGTGCTATAGGTATGAGATATCAGAAATGCCTCAGTTACAGAAAAAGCTTCAAGTGGAAATTGGATTACTTTGGATACCAAAGCCAACCACCACCACACAACAAGTTTTCATGAAATTCTGCTGCCCCTGAACTACTTGTGAAGCTGTACTTCAAGTTTACATCCCACTTTGTATTAAACAGATAAATGAAACCAGTGTATGGGAACAGCCCCAGGTCCGCATTAAAAAAAAAGGTACTTAAGTAGATACTTAGACACCACCAGTTTTCATACCACATCTTACTGCCACCAGAAGAAACTACATTTGCTCTTACGTAGGAACAAAAGCTTTTACAAACTGGAACCAAACTGCTCCTGTTAATGAGCTGACTAGTCTCAGCTCAAGGCGTCTCCTGGATGAGGATCTCTGAATTGTGCGTTTTTCCTGTCTCGCCAATAGCATTAACATACATTTCATGGAAACTATTACACACAAGTGACTGAGAAGTCCTCTGTAGGAAGAAGAATTAGACATTGCAGCACGTGAATACTTTGAGAGGTTAGCCTGCTCTTATCCACTGACTGTTCCAGAGCATTGTAAAGGCAATACAAGCATGTAAGTTTAATCTTAGTACTTAGTACTACATGGTTTCAGTAGAATTTATGAACACTTAATACCTTATAATAATAGAAACATTAGAAATAACTAGGAAAAAAATGAACAAAGGACATATTTGGAAAGTGTATTATAGGCTTGGAGGAAAAGCTAAGGCAGTGCTCTGGTAAATACCATACCTCTAACTACATTCCAGCCTTGTCTTCAAGTACAACTCTTATAACTTTAGTATAGAAGATTAGTTCAAAAATCTTAATTTCAAAAGCAAAAGAAAAAAGTATGTAAGGGTAGGTGTTGGAATGATACCTTTTTTTTTTCCTTCATTTTGCTAGAATATATTGTTTGATGAAACTTTGCTAAGATAGTATGATGCTAAACAGTAATCAAAACTGACATACAAATTCTGATCAGCAGGGCTATTTTTGTTCTTTTGTCTCCTCCAGGGGACAGAAGGAAACAAAAATGAAGGGTGTTGGTAACGAATTTTGTTTGCACATTGCAAAGGCTCCTCACACACACAACCCTGCCTTTTTCACCCCCAAACAGAACTTCATCAGCACATAGCATTCAACTCCGCAGAAATAAAATTCTATTTATGGACTGCACTCACATGTAGCCTTGGGTCACTACATGATTTCATTGGCCTGTGTCTTGCCAAGCTGCTCTCTGCCTCACTCTAATTTGGAGGGCTAAGCTGTACCTGCAAGGCTGCGTTACCCATGATTTTGTCCTGCAGTGCTGTTCCCACCATAAGCTACAGGAGTTTCAAGAACAAAGCATGGTAATAAGATCCAGATGAGAAACAAGGCATGAAGGAAAACAGGAACACAGAGTACCTATAGTAGTTCAGAATGGCATAATACAAATATTTCAGTTAAAATAGACAAACGCTAGTTTTCCAATGTGTGTGTAGGGGGGAAGTTTACATTTTCCTTTTCCCTAGAACATGGAAAACTCAGGGAAGAATATTCCATCTCTCCAATCGTATTTTCTGGGGACAAAAAGTTGGAAAAAGTCATCACTGGAAGTTTCTAGTCTCATTTCTACACATTTATCCAAGGCTTTCTCCAGACTTCTAGGACTAACACTTTCTACAAAGTTGTCCATCTTATTCAAGTCTTGTGTTTATTAAATGTTCCTGCAATGACTGAAATGACAGCTAATCAGCACCTGCTCTTCTCTTAAGAAGTTATCATCTTGCTCTATCAAACTCTACTGCCCACCAAATACTTTATTTCGAAGTCTAAACAAAAGCACTTCCATTTTCAAGTACATAAGCAGTTGTGTGAGTCAGTTTAAAGACTGTCTACATGATATTTGCTCATCTCTGCCTCTTCCAGCAATGGATTCTTTGACTATTCCCCCCTTGCCTTTTTTTTGGTCAGGAGAGCTGCCATCTGTCTTGCCTGTACAATCCTGCAACATGGAGCAGGAATTCTGTCAGCTATGCTGGTTTTAAGAATATTGCTACCGATTCTGAACTGGCACTTTGCAAAGGAAGCCCTTGTATTTTATCTTAAGCCAGACAGGAATATTGGAGTTTACACTTATTTAAGAACTAAGAAGGATATTTACGTAGTGGCTTAAAACACAAGTTGGAAGTGTTTGGCTATTTACTAAGTTCCTGATCCTGATCTTCTTTTTAAATCTCTGACTAGTTCAATACAGCTAGAACTGAATTAACTTGTTTTGGCATTATGTGTAGTGACAGCTGCAAAGCATTGGAGCCACCAACTGTTCAAACATGGCAACAGCTACCTAACTTCTATTCCAGAATAGTTTATACAAAACACAATGTGCAAAGTAAGTTCTGTCACCACTGAGTTTCCTTCATTACTTAAGACACAATATTATCATATTTATCATATTAAAATTCTGGAAACTTTGTATTTGATAAAAAAAAGTATATTTATCTCAAATGATTATATTGCTCCCTCTAAAGGTGTGATGTGAATTAATACCCTAGAAGCTCTTCCAGTTCTCCCTTCAATTAGACACTCAAATTAAAAGACAGTTACTGATAGCGGTATACAGCAGATGCAGTTCCTTGTGCATCAGTTCATAAAAACAAGTTTATACAAACATTTTATAAAGAATTTTACACATTTATCACTACAATTATATCCATAATTTTCAAATACTTAATGGAAGAGAATTAATAAATTAATCAGCAAAATGGAAACAGAGTCACTTCAGAGCATACTGGTAAAAAAACCTACATGTTCTGCTCAAACTATACCTCAACACAATTGCCAATAAACTTTAAAAAATCAAGAAAAATTATCTTGAACTTTTATCTTCAAATCCAGATATGTATTCATTCCCCCTATTTTATTTCCTCACAGTGCCTACTTTAACCATAAATTTCTGTCACTGAGCTGTACCCACTCAGTTGAGGCAGCCAAATATCTCAGCTGTTCCAAGCTCTGCCATTCTGTGGAGCGGAATGCACCATTAGCAAGTTTGCTGATGATACCAAACTGGGAGGTGCTGTTGACTCTCTTGAGGGACAGGAGGCCTTGCAGAGGCATCTAAACAGATTGGAGCATTGAGCAGTTATCAATGGCATGAAATTTAACAAGTCCAAATACCAGATTCTGCACCTAGGATGGAGTAACGCCAGGAGCAAGTATAAATTGGGAGAGACTGGAGAGCAGCCCTGCAGGAAGGGATCTGGGGGTGCTGGTCAACAGCAGGCTCAATACTAGTCAGCAGCGTGCCTTGGCAGCCAAGAGGGCAAACCGCGCCCTGGGGTGCATCAAACACAGCATAACCAGCTGGTCAAGAGTTGATTATCCTGCTGTATTTAGCATTGGCGTGGCCTCACCTGGAATACTATGTGCAGTTCTGGGCCACAGAATTTAAGAAGGATGTTGAGGTACTTGAATGCATCCAGAGGAAGGCAACAAAGCTGGTGACAGGGCTGGAAGGCATGTCCTATGAGGAGCAGCTAAGGACTTTAGGTTTGTCTAGTTTAGAGAAAAGGAGGCTGAGGGCCAACCTCATTGCTTTCTACAGCTTCCTGAGGAGGGGAAGTGGAGAGGGAGGTGCTGATCTCTTTGCCCTGGGATCCAGTGATAGGATGCGTGGGAATGGCTGAAAGCTGCACCAGGGGAGGTTTAGACTGGACATTAGGAAGCATTTCTTTACTGAGAGGGTGGTCAAACACTGGAAGAGCCTTCCTAGAGAGGTGGTTGATGCCCCATGTCTGTCAGCGTTTAAGACGCATTTGGACAATGCCCTTAATATGCTTTAACTTTTTGAAGTGGTCAGGCAGTTGGACTAGATGATCATTGTAGGTCACTTCCAACTGAACTATTCTATTCTATTTTCACCTGAATTCAATCAGCACAAGTGAAGGAACACCTGGACAATGCAAGCTTTTAAGTTTATTGAGAATTTTAACCAGTGTACAACAGTATCTAGTACTAATTTCAGTTTGCAAAACGTCTTGGAACAGGCTGAGTTTAAATTACAGCACTGCAGTCTTGAGGTAGCAGACATGACAACAAATAAACTACAGAAGCAAGCTACTAGGTGAGTCAGCCATACAGTTCAACTATGAGAAGCTCAGAACTTCTTACAAACCAGATCAGTTTTACTTCGTCTTAACACAATGTTGCACTCGGTACTATGAAGTAATAGCTCAAGAATCCAAGAAAATTATTATAAATACAACTGAGGCAGACTCCTCAGCAAGAAGAAATATCTTACTAGATCAACTATGAGAAGTTTCATGACACAAACCTTTCTTCAGATATTTAAGCCATCCTAGCTCTGTTACTATTGTATGACCACCTAATTCCCTGATGGAGAAACAAGACCCCATGAGCATATAAGATGGGCTGTGGCAAGGTCATACTACAGCTCTGTTCCATCTATCCCAACTGTAATAGCAGATCCCTAGGGAAGAATATAACTTTTCCCCTCCATGTCCTTCCAACCATCTGTGACTTCAGAACTAATTGAATTACTGGTCACACTTTCCTTAAACATCCCTTAATGGATTCTGCCCAACCCCTAATTTTGTCCAATTGCACTCTCCATCATTCCCACCACACTAGGGCATTTTTCTATGTTTGCAATCCAGCTAAGGCAAAAAAGCTCACCCTGCCAATATTTCAGGACTTCAAAGGACAGGAGAAAACCTTATGTGCTTCCAGGTTCAGCACCTGCACTGTCCACAACTGACTTCAGTCATGAGAAAATGCATTCAAGCAAAAAAGAGTTTCTTCCCATCCCAAACAAATAGGTTTTCTTGGAAGAATCTAGTTTCATAGACACCACCAATGAAAATGAGGGAATACACATGAAATACAGATGTTTTGTCAGGCTACAGTGATTCCTTCTCCATGTCCTGATCATTCGTAGCAGATATTACACAGGAAGTCATTGTACTAACCAACCTGTTCTTTGCCCTACATTGTGTGGACATAAATATACACTAGATTTTGTCTATTAGTAGCATTCCTGATAATTTACGCACACAGTAGGTATATGTACCTGTACAGAGCCACATACACATATTGTAAGAGAGAAAAAGTGTAGACTAGGGAAACAAGAAGCAGCTGTGAAGAAAGAACATTTCCTGAAGTTTGAAGAAACTAGGAAAGCTCCTGGTTTGTTTATAACACATTTCTCAGGCCCCTCAAGGACAAAGATGTAATGTCACTTGTGAACATAGTTAGTTTTTTGACCTTGTGTGCTCAGGGAAAGCCTAGCCCTGAAAAAAAGTCAAGGGAAATCAGAGAAATCTAAAAACCAGAGAAATTGCAAGTATCTGTAGCTTTATTAAATGCCTCCCCAAAATGTTCTTTGGAATCCACAGAATTTATTAAAATTCTAACATACAGCAAGTTTAAACTAATATTTTAATATTACTAAGCAATGCTATAAAAGGTTATTAATTATCTATACATGAACAGTGGGATGGATAACTATAGGTAAGGGGAACAACAGTAGCATTTCTTGCAATGACAAGTTCTAACTCTGGAGAAGCATGGTTGTGGTATAAGAACAAAAATATAGTATGACATGTTAGCAGTGCCTACGTCCAATAATTTACTTCACTTGAAGCTAACTGAAGGTGGACTTCCAAAGTTGTATTCAAATTTAAAAATAGGATTCCCAGCATCTTAAAAACAGACAACACACCAAACACAGCAGTGAGTCAGAAAGAAGATTCTCTACATACACCCTTCAGCCTCAATCCTAGAATCCTAAAGTCACAAAAAACCTTTACCAAAAAATTTAAACAGTCCACACCTCCATACAGTGGATGAAGGACCTTCTAATCTACAACCTTGACTCCTGTTACTCATATTGTGCAAGTTCTATAAAACCACCTGCTCAAAGTACTGGACAACCTGTGATTCAAATGTGACAATTTGGCAGCTGTAAAGTAAAAGCTATCTATCAAACGTTTCATCAAAAGGATTGATCAGTTTAGAAGTAACTGAATTTCATTAAGTAAAAGTAGGTCTATTACAACGAATGCTATTTGCATCTTTTTAAGTTCACCTTCATGAATCAGAGTGGTTTTGGAACTATATATCAAAAAAGCATCTGTTTTTTCAAAGTCCGAGTGTTTAATCTGAGAGATCATAGCTAAGTATCTCTGAGTTCATTTCTGGTATCCCTGGACATATTAGTCGGAAAGATTGGAAGCGCCAAAGGCACTCAGGTTGGAAACAACATGTTAGACAGACACCGGTCAATTGTGATTTTACCCGCTTATTAGGCTGCCTAAATGAAGGAATCTGAGCATCACTTCTAGGTCTGAATACCTAACGTACATTTTGCTAGAGGTTGTTCAGCAAAATAAGAAATGCGACAGGTACTCCTCTTTATCAACACTCCTCCACTTAACACATTCCCTCCAAGTTCCTTTTTTTTTTTTTCTTCCCCCGTAACTTACTTTTATTGTTAAGACAGTGCTACAACATTCCATTGCACTTGCACACAAAAAAAGTACTGGCCCTTAGTACTCCCTCCACATTTGCCCAAGAAGTATGCTTAATATTCTGGTATTTTAGGCAGAAAGTCTCCTTTTACATTAGTGTCACAGTGGACTAGAAAACTTTTAAAGATAACAAAGTCAAGGAAGACTGGTACAAATGCTGCATTTTCAGACTTGTTGGCAGATATTAGCAAAAGGCAAACATAACCCTGATACCAAAACAGTCCAACCAGGTCAATCACGATTATCAATGTCTATGTCTTTAACCCTTCATGAGACTCTCAGAATAAGGTACACACAAACTTCCCAACTATAAATTGGGAGCACACCAGAGACCCAGACACCAGGGAAGTTCTGATTTTGTTGGAGCCATAAAAAGCCAATAGATGAGGATGTTCCTAGTCTGAGTAAACTAGAGATAGATCTCCCATTAGTGATCAGAGGAGTGAAGCAGCTAGCTGCTGCTCTGACAGGCTGTTCAAATCATATGGAAGATTCAGCTACTGATTAATGCACCAGTTCTACAGGTTACAGCTACCACATGAAAGAACACTGCACACACCCTGCCTTGCCAGTCAACACAAGGTGGTGTTGGTGCCCTATGGAAGTGGCATTCCGGTATTTTGAAGACACTGCACACCAGCTCAAGTCCTGGCATACTGAAGCACTGCCTTTATTTCTCTATACCAGTGAACTTGGATGTCAGGCCAAAAACAGACACCCACAAACAAGAAATTAGAGGCAACCAGGGTGAGCAGGAGAATTTGAAAGGTCATACTTCCAAGCACAGGGCTGGTGTCCACAACAGCAAGGACCACTTAATCCCAAGGAATGCTTCTGCCATAGCAGCACCTTGTCCCAATCCAGAATCGTGGTCTGGAAGTACCATCTGGTGGAAGCCGTAAAAGCTGTTACAACAGTGTTTGTAAGGGTGATTGGAGTTTTCTGTTTTGGGCACAAAGCAAAACTTAACAGGTTTCTCACTGTTGCTCATTGCCCAAGGCCAATATAAAATAAAAACAAACCAACCACAAACCCGAGAAGGGACAAAGGGACAGGTATTTTAATTCCCAGCTTAATTCCACTGAACTTTTATAGCTTTTTCTCCTTTCAGCACGTTAAGGTGACTTGCTATAACCAAACAAAATCTAGTCTTTACTGAGGAGGAACCTTTACTATCCCCCCTGCTTCCCCTCCACCCCCCCCAAAAAAAAGAAAAAAAAGTGGCTCTGCATGGAGTCTCTGGCTGGGAGACTACTCAAGTACCCTTAACACTACTTTGGTAGCCCCCCTACAGCATCTAGCTCTGTTAATTTTCTTCTCTCCCTATCTCTCAACAGACGGAAGAAATACAGATGCACATTTTTACACAACTTCGAACTAGGTTTTGTTCCACTGTGCTTTATCAGAAGTCTCCAGAAGATCACTAGTAAAGACCCTTTTTACCCATTTGTTGTTTAGATTCTTTGGCAAAGTCTACCTCGCAATTAACTTTTAAAAAGGAGAGGGAAGGGGAAGACTTTCCAAGGGCCTTCAAGCTATAGAGGGAAGACTCAGTTTGCCACTAGCAGAAGTCAGATACGTAGTCTGTGTTTTATGAATAAAGCATGTCCCTGAAATTTTCCTTGAATGATAGACAGTTCTTTTGTTTCTGCAATGCCTGTAAGAATATGCTTACATTCTTGTCTCCCCATGCTTCTTATAAAAGAATATAAGGTGGAATGTAACCTAATTTAAACGCCCTAGAAATCTGCAGATTTCTAGAAGTAGGTGATCCCCAACGTACTATAGCTTCCCTATCCCCAAAGGGGAACAGGCCTACAAATCAATACACATTTTAGACTTCGAACTTAATTTAGTACTAGAGAAGCACTTATCAAGTAGAACTACACATATGCATAGATGGAGCAAATAATTTTCAAGTGTAACTCCACGTGGTTGCAGATACCTGAATGTGGCTCTGAGACACAGACACCATTTACCCAGCTGTCAATACTGAATGCCTCAGTATACACAGTGCTGTTCACAGCTCCCACAAACTATTTCCCCAGGTAACCACTCACATGTCAGAGCATGAAGTATGTCTGTCAAGGCCAGTGATGCTGCTTGAGTTCGGGTGGGAATTATACCAGCAGATGAAGAGTAGAGCTCAGATTCCAGGTTGTGTCCAGACATGCTATTTTGACAATTGCTACATGAAAGTAACCCAGACAAGCATCCGATCAGTGTTAGAAGGATTACTTTTTGATATAGTAGGCTATGCTGCCTACAACTTTACAATTTGGGGAGAAACTGGTGTTAATACANTTTCCACCTGTACAAAATGACAGTGCAGCCATTACACCCCATCCGCCCCACTCCTATTCCAGAGCAGAATGGGATACCTTAGAAAGGTCAACATACTCTTGGGCACACTCAATAGCCACATTAGGATACGACAATGAGTAACAATTGAGAATTGTCCAGCAGACAAAGCTCTGCAGGCTTTTTTCACCTCTCTCACTTCTCTGGGAAAGAAAACAAACAAACAACACCACCCCCCCGCCCCAAAAAAAACCCCCACCAAAACCAAACCCAAACAAAAAAACAACAAAAAAGCACAATAATGGATTTCACACTCTTTTAATGAAACTAGGTTTGCAATATATACAGCTGTTGCAGTATTATAAACCCAGAGTGGCAAAACACTGCTTATCACTCCAAGCACAGACTACCTCGACGCTTTCTTGGAAAAAGCGTAGTTCTAGCCTCCCCAACATACAGAGTTCTTCCAGTAATTATTTTTCTCCCCTTTCCTCCCCTACTCTAGGCCTAAGTTTTAACCTCCATCCATCTCTGCCACCTCTCATGTTGAGAAATGCTTTAGTCACACAAATATGGTATGAATAAATGTATTTTTCTCCTCCACATTCCAAATGCAGTACACATTTGAATCCATGTATAACTGCATCTTTCTATTGACTGGGTGTTTAATTATTGGCTGAATTTAATAAACAAACCTTAAAAAGAGACAAAAATAACTTGAATAGTAGATACCAACAAGTGAACATCTGTTGCCAAAGTGATCAGTACAATCCTTAGACCTGAGTTGCTAGGAAATAAAGGTAAAAAGAAACATCCTGATTCAGAATACAGCTTCAAACAGGAGCTGACTCAGACCTGGCCAGACAAAGAACATGCTCACTTTTGTTTGCACTGATCTCCGTGGATAACCCATATTACGGACTGCTCGTGCAGTCTCTCTGAGCAAAACCTGCTTTCACTACCCTGCCAGAGCAGCCTCGCAAATGCCGCCTACTAGGATTTATTCATAATTCAACCATTTGATTTCACCTGGGACCATTGAGTTTTCTGCAAATGGAGACATGTGAGTGGGGAGAATGGGAAAGAACTACTTCCCTGACTACTTCC